>JAGDQP010005289.1:19191-45348 GCA_022664845.1 Lepisma saccharinum
TTTTGTTTGTAACATATGCTCCCAAGTATTTAAATTTGTTTACTTTCTCTGTTCTCATTCTTAATTGTAACTTATTTATTTCGTTCATCCTCTGTGTTTCGGCTTGATATCATGATCATGTATTTTGTTTTATCTACGTTCACCTCTACACCTATCTCATCGCAAGCACTTCGCAGTGCATTTATATCGTCCGCTATTAAATTTACATCATACGCGTATACGAATAGTTGGTTCAAGTCATTTAATGTTAGCTCTTTTTGTCATCTTTTATAATTAGAATCTCATATTGTAAGGCGAAGTTAAACAGTAGTAGTGATAGGGTATCACCTTGTTTCAAAGAACTGCGAATCTCTTAAACTATCTGACATATTATTACCTCGGTACGTATTCTGCTGAAATGGCCTTGATGAGTCACATCCTTACTAGTACAACTGTACAGGATATTGTATAGTTTCTCCCTTTTGATAGAATCATTTGTTTTTGTTTTTTTGAAATCTATGAACAACTGGTGAACCACCCCATTGTATTCCCATATCTTCTCTAATATTTATCTCAAGGCAAAAATATGGTCCAACGTAAATCTGTTTCTTCTAAATCCACATGGGTGATCTCCAATTATTTCATCTATGTATACGCTTAAGTGTGTTAGCAGTATACAGGGTGTATCTGAAATGCACGGCAAATATTTAAGAGATGATTGCTGACATGAAAATAAGAGAGAGAAAAAAAAGTTTCTACAAAGGTCATGGCGTAAGTCATGGCAACTAATTTTTCTTCTCGTACATAAGTGACAACAATATAATCGTACGTCCTGAAGACGGTCACCCATAGTAATTAAAGACATCACTAGATGGCAGTGTGGGTTTCGGTTGTCGCACGGAAGGTCTGGGAATATTGGTGGTGAGTCAACCGTCGTGCAGGATGGAAGTTACTGGGGATGCGAAGTACTATAGCATCCGCTATATTCACTCCCTGTGTGATTCTGATTACATACTCAAAGGAAGCACTGCGTTGGAGACAACTTCGGACTCGAGAGGAAATTGTCGTTATTGTGAAACTTGAGATATGTCTACTTCAACCTGATCGAGTGGATGGTATTCGATGTCTCTCACATCGCTGGCAGCGCGTTGTGGATGCTCTGGATTATTACTTGGAGGGTTCCTAGGGCGATATGTAGGCGTGGTGCGTCCCTTTTGTTTATGCAGTACCAATGTAGTCCTGTAACTAATAAACGCGTGTAACACGACACTTTCCTTAATGAATCTTTTCGCACTTCCTCCTTTCCCCTGGCACATATGACCTGCACGGTTCATACATTTATAGTGGGCCTTTCCATTTATATATTTTGAAATTGAGTTCTGGTGCCGCATTCTCGAGAGAGAGAGAGAGAGAGAGAGAGAGAGAGAGAGAAAAAGAAACTACGTAGTTGCCATGACTTCGTATAATCATCGGCGAAATTCCGCTTCATCTTGGAGTTACTGTGTTTCAAACTTAGAGCCTAATGTCGACGCCTAACAATGGGATGAAAAGGATAATTTTCGATAAATCAGAGACGACGCATTGAATGAAAATTTCATTTCCGGAAATTTGTTTCTAAGAACATGTTGGATATCAGGAGTGAAAATACAGGGTTTAACGTGATATTTTAAAAATGTTAACAAATTTACGAAACTCTATTCAGAAACTTTAGAATTTTGAAATTTTCTTTTGCAAAATCTGAGACAGCTTTACGTAATAGCAGGGTGCGAATTACGGGCGAGGATGGGGGGGGGGGGGATAATTCCCCGCTGGAATGCATTTATCCCGGGCTACTAACTAGAATTCTCTATGCCGGGTGTGTGTGTGATATTTTCACCCCTAACAATTATAGGTTTCTTTTTACGTTTGATTGAGGTGACATATAATTGTATTGTTAAATGTACACACTTGAGTAGACATAATATTTACAGTTTGACCTATTATATACCTCAGCTAAGAGCGGTACAGTAGAGTATTATTAGTTTATTTGTGTAGTGCATTTCTCGACTGATATATTCACTCACTGTGCCAGTACTATGAAACTAATAATGTCAGACAACATCGCAGGTTATTTCACTTCTCTTTCGGATAAAGATCGAAGTGAATCTGGAGGTACAGTACTTGTAGTGTACCAAGTCTTAGTAGTATCAGTGAATATTACAAAAATGGCAGCAGTAATAAAAATGAAGAGAGAGAGGTTTCTAAAGTAAAGTGTTCAGGTGGTTGTGTTCCAAAGGAAAGATTTATGCACTGGCAAGATTCGAAGTTTTGGGTAACTTGCAATGAGACTGATAAGGTTGTGTGTTCTACTTATCAAAACATACATATGTAAAGAAAAAAATATATATGTGTAGACGAAACGTTTATTATTGGTGTTACAGCAAGTATTCCTGAAAAGTTACATGAAACAATCACTGACTACAATAAAAGTAGATCACACAATAGAGGAAAGTAACCATATTTTGCCTACTAGTATAATTTCGCCCAAACAAGTTTTTCACATTATGAGTTTGAAATTGCTGCAGGCGATCGTCACGACCTAACAGTAATCTCTGACGTTTTGAAGGGTGTAATGTGTATTGTGTGTGTCTCGTGGTCGTTTGTAGCTTTTCCCCTTGTGAGAATTCTGCAGTGTTTTTTACGTTGTATAAGAGCTTCAGCAAACTAAGTTTTATAGTGGTAACGATAAGCATGCTTTTTTAGTGATAATTGAGCTATAATATACACTGATACTTTGGCGGGCAAAAGCTTTACCATGGTGTGGGGAGAATCATATTTTACAGTACCAAGGGAGTTGTTGTTTCGCTCACCTGATGGGTCCTAATTTTCAATCCCTAAATCGAACAGTTTGCATTGCAGAATATGAATCAGTTTAGAGGAGCAGAGAACAAACTGTAATTCGGCGTAAACCGCGTAATATATTTGCTATTTGACACTTATATTGTCATCTAACAGTGCGAGAGAAATTTGAAAAGAGACAAATAAGCAGGTTCGTAGAAGTAAAGCTAGGGGACTTTATTTACCAAGCAGAGACGGCAAGGGAGATGATCACTGTAGTTATACATCAACAAGTACCGAAACTATAACTTATTACAATACAGAGTGTCCCATTAATGAAAGCTTCCAAGAAGACAAGGATGAAAAGTGGGTTGTATGTAGAAAAATGTCAGTTGGTTCCATGATAATTGTGTTGGTAAAGAAGCAAAAGATCACTTTTTATATGTACCTAGGTAATGTTTGCCTGAAATAATTATAAATCTGTTTAAAGATAAAATCTGCATCTCCAGATTTCGTGTTTTGAACTTAAAATGAATTCGAGGTTTCCTATTTATAGCTTTTTCTTTAGTTTAGAAAAGTGGCACCCATTTTTATTACTGGTATGATTGTTCATAGTATCACACTTTAGGTTGTAAGCAGATTTATTGTATTTTTTAAAGGTAGGTTTTTATGTGCCAGCCGACAGTGTGCGAAATTTAGACCCATTTTTTAAATAGCCATTTTGTTTTGTCTTGGAAAATACATCATTTCTCGCGTTATATGGACGAAATTATTATCGCTTTACAATATATTTGTACTTCAATGTTTTTAAAAGTTAATGAAATACATTATTGTTATGAGCATTAGAATAGATTTTATGAGCATCCAAAAAAAGAAGTGGGCGAAATTTGGGTACTTTACTCTAAATGTTTGGAAGTTCTAGAGAACTAAAAAGCAAAAAAGACCTCAAGAGCCGTATCAAAATGAGCATTTAGCTGTTAGACTATGTTCTGGAAAATGGTTAGAACAGGGGTCGGCAAACTTCCCGACGAATGAGCTACTCTCCAAATATGGAAGTATGTGTTGATTGATTGATTTGTTATTAATGTCCTAAACGAGCTGGTAAGCTTCTAAGGACGGGACCTACAGTTTAACGTGGGCTCCGAACTACTTGTCTCCCCACCGGGAATCGAAGCAGGGATCCCTTGATTACAAGGCAGCGAGCGTTACCACTCACCCACTGGGGACACAAGTATGTGTTGAGCTACTAAAGATAGAATGAAAGTTGTCTATAACTCTCTTGTTGAAAATTGTCCTGTATTTTATATTAAGCGTTCATGTGGCATATATTGGACAGAAGAAAGAGTACCAACTGTGTTTAAGGCTGTTTATTACGTACAGATTCCAAAATTCATATTTCAAACTTCATATACCGAGCACAAAGTGCTGCCGATCTTTTAGTAAATGCAGCATTGTGACGAAATAATAAGTCATTATAGAGAGAGCATAAACAGTTCGCAATCTCTAGTGTCGAATCTCGGAAGAAGCGCAATTTTTGGATAGTGCGAATTTGAACATGGAAATTTGTTTGCGAATTTGAAAATCATATTCTGGCGCCGAGGACAAGTCGAATCTTTAGACCCCAAATTATCACAGTATTAAAATCTGTTTGTCAATGATGATCCAGTAAGTTAAATTCTAAGTAAACAATATCAGGTACCCCCACCCCCTCCCTGGAAAAGTAACCTAATTCGCACACTGCGTAATAGTAACAAGTATTAATACTGTTTTGCCAAATTCTTTAAATTGTTAAATATGATTATTCTTTTTATTATATTTCTTTATTACACGGAAATTACCGTGCCGTGTTTGCAACATTTGAAAAAATCGTAAATGAGAGCCATAGCACTAAATTGTTTTATCCTTCGTTTACTACAGCAAGAACGGAATATAGGTTTAGTAATATTAGGAGAAACAACTGTGCGTAACCGTAGCCTTTGTATGTATGGAGGTATGAGGACGAAAGAAATAAGGCAGAAATGCGTTAACTTGACGTGCTGAAATCTTTATATACATAAACTACAAATAACACCCTAATGTTTGTAAAACACACTTCGTATGATACTTGAAAAATAATAAACACACAATAATAATAATAATAATAATAATACACATGGAAGAAGAAAAAAGTAAACAAGCACAAAAGGAAATTTACAGTACAAAGTTAAGGCGGCCCCATGGCAACGTACTGAAGTGCGTATATTAGAAAGAAATGATATAGCCACAATTTGCACTTTATTATAGGATCCAGAATTGAATATCCGAGAAGTAAATACAATACTCGTATGATATGTCAAATTTCACAGAAGCACATGTAAATTTACAAGCACCATACAATAAGATTGTGGAATCACTAGACTTAAAACGGTCCAGTAAATCGAGGTCACTGAACTGAAATCTAAAGTCAATTTCTTTCTACCTGTTTTCGTCTAGGCGCTAGCTTGCGTCAGAAACTTGGTACACATGGCGCCAAGATACCGTGGCAGTTGGAAATTACATGATAAATCCCGATCTCTGACCCCAAATCTGAAGTCAGTTCCTATTTGCTTCATTTAAGCGCTAGCCTACATTACGGACAGATGAAGATGCTTTCTCTGAGAATAACTTTTATTTTTAGGAGCTGTAGGGTTAAACTGGGAGCTTTGAAGAAGTTGTTAAGGAGATCTGGATGAATGCCTTGATAGCCAAACTTGCCTTGAAGATCCTGCCGCTTTCGGATAATGAGGATGAAGACTAACAACAACACACTTAAAGCAAACAAATGAATGCAATATTTTGGTTCTACACGTCTCATGCGTAAAATATTTTACACAATGGCCTACTTCGTTATTTGATGGTTACAAGAGGTCGATGTTCTCGCAATATCCAACTGTCTGTGCTAGTTGGAATTACGGTCACCAAGAAATGAAAATTTTTCAGGAGTGAGTGATTTGTTATTTACGTCCTGAACGAGCTGGTGAGCTTCTGAGCCACAGTTCCCTAAACTCATAAGTAAAGTCAACTCAGTTCTAGCTTTCTTATTGTAATGTCGCCTTGCCATTGCATTTCTTCTATGTCTTGTTATAATCAAACTGAAACCATAAATAGATAATCCATCGTCTTCAGTCGGTGTCGACAGCGTCGCAGTTTAAGAATGAGTTTTTGTCCCCAGTGTTACAGGGTTCGGTTACAAGTAATGCTTCATATATGATTTTATCGTTGCTATCATGAATAGCATAAAAAAAATATGGTTTTGATTTGTTTTTTATACATTAATGTATATCACTGTGTTTTATTTAAATTTGAGCATTGATAGCATAATTACATAGAGCTACAAAAATTTTCCGATGCTAAGATCTTCGATAAAGTATTTTTGTTCCACGTTCACCCTCTAAAAGAAAAAATGCGGCTTCCTGCAGCTTTGTATGTTAGCCTAAAAAGTGTAATTCTGTGGAAAATGAAGTACAAAATAACATATTCACTAAAATGCTGGAAAATGTTTATGAACGTAAAATATAAGTTTTTTCTTTTCGACAGTAATAAATATTCTCAAAACAAATGATTCAAATTGGATTGTCCTACGATGTTATATCCCTTACCATAGCTTTATTTGCATGTTAAGTATGGAATTAGGGTTGCCAGGGTACTAGAATGTCAATACGGGACAGGAAACGACAGTTAAGGAACACTCAGAAATGTATTATTAAATGTTAAGTATATAAATTATCATAATTAAAAACTGGTACATGTATTTAAGTTATTATACACCAGATATGGTGGATACCGGAAATATTCCGTTGCGGACCAAAATCAGTACTGCTGCCTTGCAGTTAGTAGAGGGATCTAGAAAGGCTAGGGGAAGATAACACCGAACAAAAATATCATGGTGAGGGGAAGCAGCATCACCATTACCACTCTGAGTCTGGAGATGAATGATATTGGCAAGGCTCAGATATGGACAGAGGATGACAGCTTGAATGTCTGCCTTTACTGCGAGGTCGTAGAGCTGACAACTCTACACCGCTAAAACATGTCAAGAAATAGTACCATTGGTTCATGGATTCTCCTGGGGTAAAATATTCCGGAGGTAAACTGGCCCCACATTCGGATCTCCGGGCGGGGACTGCTTCAGGGGGCTCCAAGAACAGGTTTAAGAAAGACCTAAGAATAGGAACGTGGAACGTACGAACGTTATACCAAACTGGCGCTCTTCAGGTGGCGGTACGCGAGACCCAGAAGTACGAGCTAGACATATTAGCGATACAAGAAGTTCGGTGGGAGGGTCAAGATAGAAAGTGTACTTGCCCTGTGGGATGCTACTACGGGGGAACATAGTCTCACGATTTCGGAACAGGATTCCTCATTAAGAACGGTATCCTTCAGGTGGTTCAGAATATAGAGCTCGTAAAGGAAAGACTATCGTACCTTACGATACGTACTCGATGGGGCAACACGGTTTTATTAAACGTCTATGCTCCGACCGAGGTGGCTACTGATAACGACAAAGATATATTCTATGATGAGCTAGAAAGGCTGTTTGACCGAATGCCGAAGTATAATTCGAAAATTGTGTTGGGTGATTTCAATGCAGAGGTAGGGAGGGAAGAAAAATATAGACTATAGGCAAATACAGCCTTCATGAAAAGGCCAACAACAATGGAGAAAGACTGATAACTTTCGCGATTTCGAAAACCCTATTGGTAAAGAGCACGTACTTCGAACACAACGACATACATAAATTCACATGGGTATCTGCGGACGGCAAAACTCTAAACCAGATCGATCACGTATTAGTAGACATACGAAGACACACCAACATAATGGATATTAGGTGTCGTACAGAGGAAGCGGAAGGTGAAACCGACCATCAATTAGTGATAACAAAAGTAAGGGAAAAGTTATGCGTCGCGAACAGAGAAAGCAAGTGGTCAAAACAACTTAAATTCGAAGTTAAACGACTAAATAATCCGAGCATAAAAGCAGACTACCAACTCGAACTCTCAAATAGGTTTGAAATCTTAGCCCACTCTAATAATAATAATGATATTAATAATGAAATTTATGTAAGTAAGATGTGGGAGGCAATTCGTGAAACAATTAAGAGCGCAGCAAAGGAACGTGTAGGTGAGAAGAAACAACAGAAAAATAAACCTTGGTTTGATGAATACCTTAAGCTTCATGAAGAACGAAAACAAGCAAGGTAACGATGGCTGAGTAATAAAAGCGAAGCAAATACCAACCACTACAGTAATGCGAAACGAAACGCCACACTCGGGTTCAGAATCAAAAAGCGAGGATATCTGACGCAGAAGATTCAGGTGATTGAGGAAAACGGCAAGACAAATAACATACGAGATCTATACAAAGGGGTAAACTCGTTAAGAAAAGGTTACCAGCCGAGTTTAGGAATGATTAGAAATAAACGAGGAGATCTTCAGGCTGATCCGACTAAAGTAGTCGATGTGTGGAAAACTTATTTCGACAAACTTCATGTACACAACGGGGAACAAACAGGGGAATTCGAAATTTATACAGCAGAACCTTGGATTCCCGAACCTCGTGAGATCGAGATCGAAATGTCGGTAAAGAAATTGAAAAATTTCAAATCTCCAGGAATATACAATATTCCAGCGGAATTAATTAAAGCAGGAGGAACGGCACTAATCAAGGAACTACATAAATTGATAAGTACTATAAGGAGAAATGAGGAGCTCCCAAAGGAGTGGAAAACCTCAATAATAGTTCCGATTTACAAAAAAAGATGATAAATCGGACTGTAATATAATTACCGCGGAATCTCGTTATTTTCAACCTGTTACAAGGTATTAAGTAATATTCTGTTAACACGCCTAAGTATATACGTGGATGAAATAATTGGAGATCACCAATGTGGATTTAGAAGAAATAGATCCACGTTGGACCAGATTCTCGCCTTGAGACAAATATTGGAGAAGAAAGGGGAATACAATAGGACGGTTCATCAGCTATTCATTGATTTTAAAAATGCATATGATTCTGTCAAAAGGGAGAAGCTATACATTATCCTGATACGATTTGGAATTCCGAAAAAATGTGTTCAACTAGTGAAGATGTGTGTCAGCGACCCCATAAGCAGAGTATGAGTAGCTAATAATATGTCAGATAGCTTCAAGATGTAATGGATCCTTCTATCTCTCTAATAGACTTATAATAATAATATAGTTCTGTCAGTTCTGAACGTCGTAGCTGTGCGGTCAGTTTATTGACTACGCCATTACATCCAATTGCTATACATCTCAGGGTCGCTCTATTAGGTTCGATACTCGTTGTATGATGATTTCCTATCTAAGGAAAGTGCTCCAAAGCTACACCGTAGTGGTGACACAAATAAATAATTAGAGAGTGTGCAATTGCTGCGACGCTTTGCAACAGCCTGGGCAATACAAACCATTCCTCCACTACGTCTAACTGAAAAGACTGAGAAAGGTCACAACAAAATAAGTATATTTAATAGAGGGTTAACATAATACAATTGATACCTCTTGATTACCTCTGTATCTTGTACCCACCATTTGGTACATACATAACAATTACGTATAACTATCTGGTATACTTTTCATTTTATTTTTGTTAAATACTTATTCAACATTATTATGTACTTCATTAACAGACAGTATTTGTTCTTTTAAAATCCACTGGCATTGATTCTACACAATATTTCATGATCAAACATAGTATAAAAAAGTGTGTCACTTCTCTTTTAACATACCAAAAAGTGACATCTAGCGAGCACTTCCTGAACTTAATACTAGTACAGAATATAACATTACCATTACATAAATTTTCCCCTGTGCTGAAAAAAAATTGTTTTATTTTTTTTAATAAAGATAACATTAAAATTCGTTGTAAAGATAAAATTATTTTTTGATAATAAAGATAACATTAAAATTCATTGTAGTAATAATTTTTTTAAGTTCAATTAATATATTGCTTAAACATCATTTACTTTAGTTTAAACATTAGTTTATGACATATGTTTAATTATTGTTCATTCAATTGTAGGTGAATTCATAATTTCATA
Source organism: Lepisma saccharinum (assembly GCA_022664845.1). NCBI lineage: Eukaryota > Metazoa > Arthropoda > Insecta > Zygentoma > Lepismatidae > Lepisma > Lepisma saccharinum. The sequence goes on from JAGDQP010005289.1 coordinate 29,066, forward strand.
CCATTTTCAATATTAATCTTGATTTGTCCTTATTTAACACTATATTTCGATCTACAAAATTTAAAGTTATATCTATGAAAGGTGCAAAAAATTTGTTCCTAAAAGAATTTTGTAAGGGCAATTTTTTAATATAAACAGATCTATATTCACAAAGTACTGTTCATTAAGCCATGCATTCGTATTTAATATTCCTCTGGGTCTTAAAGCCTTTCCTTCTAAAGTTTTAATCTGAATATATTCTGTTTTCATCACATCCAAAGTTATATTCGAATACATAGTCTAATTGCTTATATAAAGTATAGTCCATTAATCAGCATGATGCTCCCGTATCAAGTAGCGCTTTCATTTGTACTTCTGCAATATTAATACTAATTAATATGGCTTGGAGTTTGTTATTGGGAGATGATTCATCCACAATTATAGAATTTATTTGCTTATTTTCATTTTATTTTATTTGCCCCTATATTAAATTTATGTAGTAAGTTTTGTTGATACTCCTTTGTACAGCGAAATAATTTAAGATTTTCAACGTTTTCTTTTCGATTTATGTTTTCATCTAATGATATTATTGTTGCTACATTGTTATATACATTGGTAACTAAATAATGACCATACAAATTAAATAATTTGGATATCTGGTTTTCATATCAAGTACTTAATCTGTGAAGCTTTCTATATACCAATGCATTAATTGCAGTAGGATCTTTTCCTTTTTCTTTCGATCCTCTCTTTGATTGTCTGTGAAAGCTTTCCTTTCGACTCTATCAGTTGTTAAGTTTGCAGTTTTTAATGAACTTAATGTTTTGCTTGCAAAATCCTGACATGGTAGATTTAAAAATGCTTCCTGAGGTGCTAAATTGTGTACTTCTGACACTGTATTATTCATAAAAAAGATCACTTGACTTAGATATTTATTCCATGTAGAATGGTTTTTATTACAACATACTCTAAGTATTCTTCCAATTTGTCGGTTATATCTTCCTATCGGGTTGCTTTTAGGATGGTATGATGATTTAGTTAAGATATGAATTATGTTATTTGTATGGAGATGTTGCCAACTATTTGCTGTAAAGGCTGGGTCATTATCTGTTAAAATTTTCTTTGTAGTTCCATAATGTTTGCAATATTCTTCTAATTTCTTGATCGTTTCACTAGCAGTTGCTTGTCTCATCGGATATACCATTACAAATCTGCTGGCTACATCTACCAAAAATAAAATATATGAATATGCGTCTGATCTTGGTAACTTCCCAATAATATCTATAGAAACAAGATCCAACGGTTTTCCCGATGTGATTTCTAATGGAGTATGATTGATTCCTCTTAAGTCAGGCTTAGTTTCATTGCAAATATGTCAATTATTAATATGAGCTTTTACTTGTCTTTTTAGTTGCTTTGCTGTAAAATATTTTTGTAACGTTTTAGTTGTCCGTTTAATACCAAAATGTCCCATCGCATTATGGTATTTTTTCAACATCTCAGTTATATTTGGATTTGGTATTATTTTCCATATTTTGCCTTTTCTTGATTTTGTCCATAACAAATCATCTTCCCACTTTTATTTCACTTTTCCTCTACATTTTTGGCTGTTATTTTTTAATGCTGTAATTATTTCTTGTAATTCTTTATCCTGTTCATATTGGAAGTTTAAATCAGATAACTGATTCGTCATACATCCTACATAGTGTGTTTCGATCTGACACTCCTTTGGGGCTCTGCTCAAGGCATCTGCTATTTTATTTCGTTTCCCACCAAGATATTTCACATCGAAGTCAAACTCTTGCATTTGCATAACCCATCGGAAAATCCTATTATTCCATTGCTTTTCATTATGAAGCCATCGTAAACAATTGTGGTCCGAATATTCAGTAAAATATCGGCCACGTAAATACTGTGATAATTTATTTATCATATATACATTAGACAAACATTCCCGATCTGTTACAGAATATTTCTTTTCTGAATTTTTCAAAGTACGACTCAAATACTGTAAAATTTCTTTATCTTCTAATTTACCTTGACTCATATCGCCTCCTATTCCTACTGATGATGCATCAACTACAAAATATAAAGGTTTGCTAAAATCAGGTTGAGTTAATTGTGGTTTGCTCAATAATATTCTTTTACATTCTTTAAAAGCTTGTTCATGTCTTTCAGACCGCACCCATTTCTCGTTTTTCTTGAGTAGTTGATACAAAGGCTCCATAAGGGTTGCATATCCACTCACAAATTTCTGTTACCAATTACATAAGCCAATCCAACGTTGCAACTGCTTCCGATTTGTTGGCCTAGGATATTGCCAGATCGCTTCGTTTTTCTTAGGATCTATTATCATATAATTTCCATTTATTATATGGCCTAAAAAGTTAATTTCTGAAAGAGCAAACTTACATTTTCGTAGTTTTAACGTTAGACCATGAGTTTGTAGAGTTTTTAATATCTGTTCAATTCTCATAAGATGTTCATTGAACGTTGGAGTATGGCAGCACAAATCGTCCACATAGATCTTAAACCAGGAATCAGTTTCCAATCCAAACATAGAATTCATCATTGATATGAACACTGAAACTGAGCTTATTAACCCGAAAGGTAATTTCTTAAACTGAAATTGCTGGTGTCCAAACCTGAAGGCAGTAAGCGGACGACTAATTTTTGACAATTGTACCTGAAAATACGCCAATGAGAGATTTAACTTTGTAAAAAATTTACTCCCTAAATAGCTACTAGGTAACTCTGATATGTTATCTACTTGAGTTTTCGGACAAATTATAAATTTAACAAACGTAAATCAAGCACCGGTCTAATTGTACCATCTGACTTATCTACTACATGTAGAACATTGTTAAACGGACTGTTGGCCTTTTCAATCACATCCCATTCCTCCCATTTTAACAACTCCGTCTTTACCTGCTCTCGTTTACTTAAAGGAATTAGTATTGTTTAGCATTCACAATTACATTGTCTTTAACTTTTATATCATAAATAAAACTATCGTGGTATCCTGGTCTCTCATTAAATATACCTTTATATTTGAGCAATAATTGTAACAATTTAAATTTCGACTCTTCATCCAAACTTGGTATGTTTGCAACTGCCTGCTCTATTTCTTCCTCAGAAACTTGTGTTTTTAAGAACGGGTTACTAACTTCTAATTGTACACCAAGTTGGCTATGATGCTCGGACAAGAGCTGAGTTCAATCTCTTGCCCGCCCTTCTAGTTTAAAGAAATGTCTGTTCCACTTAGAAGAGAGTTTGTTGGAGATCCCACTCTATATTTCTCGTCTCGTCTGTTCTTCCCAAACTTAATTGATTACTCGTCAAACTATCTCCTTCGTAAGCCTCTTTCCGTTTCTGTGATGTAATTGTTTGAATTATTTTCTCTCACATCACACATGTTTACTCTTTGGTCCTCATTTCTCATACTTCTATTATATACCCTCCTGTTGTTCATATCTCTGTTAAATCCTTTAGTGTTGTTATTATATTGTCTTTGGCCATTTCTACGATTCCTATCTTTACTGTTTCTCCAGTAGTTGTAATTTCTCTGATTATGATTGGTATTATATGTTCTCACAAACTCCTCTTCAGTATCAATATTAATTTCATCTAACCTTTCGACATATTTGAGGAACTTATTTAAATTCCCAGATTCTATAATGGATAATTTTTGTTGCACTTCTACAGGCAACATACTTGAGATATTTTCCACCAAAGTTCTGTCTGACATGTTTTCATCAGTATTTCGAAACTTCTCAATTAACGAATAAACTTGATTCACCAAATACTACTTTTGACCAGTTTATTTTCATCTTTTTCAATCGCCTTTTCCTCTCTTCAGTTTTCCTCTTACTCGCATATTCATCCATGAAATTATACAAAAGTCCTTGTAACTTTTTATATACGACCTCCTAGATTGAAACCAACCCGCGGCTTGACCACCATGGCTCTTTGAATTAGGCCCAACCTAGTTCGCTTATTCATTTTAAAAAGGGATAAATATGTAGTCAATTCTCTTAAATATGCGACAGGACTTTTTTCTGATATTTCCCCTCTCCAACCAGGTATACGTTCAATCTATTTCAATACCGGTTCTCGTGGAACTACTAGATAGCTGGTGTACTAAATCCTGGATAAGTTGATGTTTAGGACTATTTTCTGGTTGTTCTGTTACCTGTACCTCATCTCTTTCCAATGAAAACACACTTTCATTATCTGAACTAACACTATTAAACAGTTCATTTAAGCCCCCTTTTAATCATTCTTTCACTGAGATTGGTATTCATACTGCTTCTCACCATGAAAATGTGAGGTAGGCCTCACACACACACTCTCTCTCTAGTTCCAGTACCAACTGCGTTGACTGGATGAGCACTCCTATTCTTTTCTAGTTGATCTAACCGACACTTAAGATTACCAATTTCTCCTTGCAGTTCCACCAACTTCTCATTCTGTTTCCGTACTTCATTCGTACATTCTTGATAATTACTATTACACAACCTGGAATAATTATCAATTTTCTCCGCCATGGCGGTCAATTTGGAATCAACTATAATCATATGATCCTTATATGCTTTCTTCAATTCGTCAAATTGCTGTTTCTTTAAATGCCTCCTTTCTTCTTTCAGCGTTTGTTCTTTCTTTGTCTTCTCTTCAAACATCTGCATCATACCACTCAATTTTATTATTAAAAGATCCGACAAGACTTCTAAATTATCCCATCTTTCGTTTCTCATTCTAGGATTGTCGCGTTGCCGAGATGGTCTTCCATCCTCCTTTTTTTCATCTGAATTCTTTTCATTTAGTATGGAATCATCTGTAATCGAGCCGCCATATTGGGTCGCCATTCTGTAATGGATCATTCTATCTCTCTAATAGACTTATAATAATAATAATAATATAGTTCTATCAGTTCTGAACGTCGTAGCTGTGCGGTCAGTTTATTGAAGACGCCATTACGTCCAATTACTAAATATCTCAGGGTCACTCTATTAGGTTCGATACTCGTTGTATGATGATTTAATATCTAAAGAAAGTGCTCCAAAGCTACACCGTAGTGGTGACACAAATAAATAATTAGAGAGTGTGCAATTGCTGCGACGCTTTGCAACAGCCTGGGCAATACAAACCATTCCTCCACTACGTCTAACTGAAAAGACGGAGAAAGGTCACAACAAAATAAGTATATTTAATAGAGGGTTAACATAATACAATTGATACCTCTTGATTACCTCTGTATCTTGTACCCACCATTTGGTACATACATAACAATTACGTATAACTATCTGGTATACTTTATATTTTATTTTTGTTAAATACTTATTCAACATTATTATGTACTTCATTAACAGACAGTATTTGTTCTTTTAAAATCCACTGCCATTGATTCTACACAATATTTCATGATTAAACTTAGTATTAAAAAGTGTGTCACTTCACTTTTAATATCCCAAAAACAGTGACATCTAGCGAGCACTTCCTGAACTTAATAATACTAGTACAGAATATAACATGACCATTACAAAGATTCGCAACGGATTGAAACAAGGCGATGCCTTGTCACCACCACTGTTTAACTTTGCGTTAGAATATGCGATTTTAAAAATTAAAGGGGATAAAAAGGGACTATCATTGAATGGTTTGAATCAACTGTTTGTATACGCGGATGACGTAGATTTAATAGGGGAGGATATAGATGCACTACAAAGCAACACCGATGTCTTAGTAGAAGCGTGCGATGAGATAGGTCTACAGGTAAACATAGATAAAACAAAATACATGATAAGAAGCCTAAACACAGGAATTGAAGGAATTAAAAACATAAGAATTAGGGATGAGGTTATAGAGAATGTAAACATATTTAAATACTTGGGAGCATACATAACAAGCAAAAATGAGGCCCCGGAAGAAATAAAAAGTCGCTTGGTGGCAACTCATGTTTCTATTCAGTCCAGAAACTTCTAACATCGCGATTAATATAAAGGAAATTGAAATTGAAAATATACAGAACTGTTATTCTGGCGGTAATACTTTACGGTTGCGAAAGTTGGAGTACGATCCTGGCAGCTGAATATAAATTACGTGTATTTGAAAGTGAGGTTTTTTAGAAAGATTAACGGGCCGAAACGGGACGAGATGACTGGAGAGTGGAGGAGACTGCATAATGAAGAATTCCACGGACTGTAAGATTCACCAGATGTAAAAATATTGCAATCGCGACGACTAAGGTGGGCAGGTCATGTACCTCGGATGGGTAGAAAACGAAGATTATATTCTATCCCAGTTGGAAGGCCGAGACGTCGTTGGGAGGATAATATTAGAAGAGTTCTTCGAGAAGTAGGCGTTCGTTATGAAAACTGGCTTGATATTGCTCAGGATAGATTCCAATGGCGAACGTTTAATACTGCGGCGACGAACTTGTGAGTTCTATAAACCATAGAGTTAGTTCTTTTTTACATTAAAATCCGCAGTATTTTACTTCACTTTTAACATTTGTTAGTAATGTTGGATGTCTCTCAGTCAAGTCATAAAATTACTAACAACTATGAAAATTAAGTGAAAATTGAAGTTGCTGAGCATTTATTCCTATCATCTCTCCATACGTTTTAAGAATTAAAAAATAAAAAATATAAAGGAAACCTAACAAATGCATTTGAAACAGGAATGTCATTATAGTTGGAAGTTTGAACAACATCGAAATTAACTTAGAGGAAAAATTATTATCCTATCTTGAATTCATATTTTTTATTACTCCATCCAGCATCACGTAATTCATTCTTATGGGAGAAAAAATCTTCATAAAAAATCAACCAATTAAAAGCTGAACATATTTAAGTAAATTTCTATCATCATTTCTTCGAAACAAGGACATTCAGTGTTATCTTTGAAATGTAAAGATCCTAGTTAAAAAAAAAAAAAAAAAACTAGCATGGAAGGATGTAACGCATCCAGCTAAGGGAGCTGAATTTCACAGAATCGAGTGAAGTGCATAATCGGTAAATGCATAGTTAGCAGAAGCGAAATATTCAAAAACGAAAAAAAAATGAATCCCATATGCTCTTAAAACGGGACAACATTTCTCACATTGAAATATGGGAAACACTGTATAATACGGGACACGTGGCAACCCTGTATGAAATTCAGACAGCGACGAGACAAGTTGTACAGGATATTACAGCATTCATGTGGAAGAAAGGTTCACGAAGCATTTTTGTTAAATTTAATAAATGAAACAGGGCAGAAGATTACCAGGAAAACTTCGAAGTTTTAGCGTAGGAACCAGTTTTTTCAGTGCTGATAGAAGTTAACGACATGCCTCGTATAATCATGACGGGCCAAATTTAGTAGTTACTAAAAATCGCCCAAGTAAAATGGAGTTTACCAAAGTTTTTTTTTTTTTTTTTTTTTGTAATTCAGAGTTGTTCATGATATACAATAATCGAAAAGAAACTAAATTAAAGATTGAATAATATGTAATTTTCGTCCGTCTGAAAAAAATTCGCGAAATGTTCAGATTCCGTCAGTCAGTCAGTCAGTCAGAGTAATGGCGTTGTTTGAATGAAGTATCGAGCTATAAGCTTATGACTTCTATTTGATTGTAATGGCGTGATGAAAGAATTGTAAATGATTGATTAGGGAGCAACTGTCGCATCCCTAAGGCAAGTCAATGAATACCAAAATGGGGGTGTTGTCAGTTAATGTGACGAGGCGAGGAGAAAGGAAGATGTTTTGTTTAGCGAGGCTAAGTTGTTAAAGTGGGTCAGTGAGGCTAAGATGGTTTTATTTCCTTCCATAAAATTGGTAATGTATTTGAGTTTGGATTTCTATCCTATGAAGTGAAGACAGGTGATCTGTGTTGCAGGTAAGGTTGTTATCTAGGGTGTGGCATGCGGTGGATATATCGGATAGGGTGAGCAGTACCTATAGAGTGTAAGGTAGGATGAGGGGAATGGGTCATGCGGTTCCAGAATGAACGACGTTGAAAGTCAGTGACGTCTGCAAGCATTGGGAGAGACAGATCTTCATGAATTTGTATAATGCGAGTGTTTGCTATGTCCATTGATCATCCGGGCTGCTCTGTTTTGCACACGTTGGAGTTGTACATGATGAGATGGTGGTGCATGTTGCCACGCAGATGCAGCATAGGTAATAAACGAAGCATCATTGTATATATGTTAAGTTTTGCTTGTAGATTGAGTTCTCGACTACGAAGTATAGGATAGAGTGCCAGGAGACGAGAGACAGCTTTACTGGCTACATATTTCAGATAATTTTGAAATAGTAAGGTCCTGTCCAGATGTTGTAAGTCCAGTAAAATATCTTGTGGAGGTGTGTATCCACTGGTAATTTGCGAAGAACGACTTTGAGCGGGCGTTCTTGTTTGGAGAGTTCAGTAGAATTTTGGTAATTTTGCTGCTTACAGTAAGCTAGTAATTTATCATAATCAACACGAGTTTGAGCTTGAAATCGGACATGGTCTTTGGCATGTGTAATTGTTGGTGGTTTCTGACAGGCTGCTGTCAGTGTCTTTGTGAACTGGAATTTATTCTGAATACCATATATATAGTGGTGGTGGTTTGACAAAAGTAACTCTGTTTTTTTTCTGTAGCATTGTCTCCTTCGTTAGTAAGTGACTGGTAACGATTTTTTGTTGGTAATCGAGCTGCAGAGTCATGTACTTTGCGTACTTTGGCGGAGTGACGGGGCTTAGTCCAGCCCTCAACTTCCATATCATTTTCTGAATCATTAGGCGAGTGGTATTTGGATTGTTGCGGTGTTGAGAATTAATGTGCGATTTACTATTGGGAGAGTTTACATCTGGAAATTGATCTTCAGAATTGATATCGTAAGTAGCTTGCATTGGTTCTTCATCCTGATTGTCAGTAGAATACTCATCTTGCTCACTGTTATTTCTGGTTGAGAGACAAGGATTGGGTCGGGATTTGATTTTGCTAACAAGGTTAGTGTTTGGGATGACGTAACGGTCAGGATTGTGGGTACGGAAATTGAAAGTACCTGTCTTGAAGATGGGACGTGTCGCAGAAAGAGCAGCGCCTTTTTCTTTGACGCTTGTCGGTGTTACGACTGTTTATTTTTGAAGTTTTGGCATTCTTTTGACTTGTAATCATATCATTGGCATTTGGGGTGGTAGTAGCAACACTGGCTACTATGCAAGGGGGGTGGGGTGGAGAAGGATCCAGGGGGTTCCGACATGGCCCAGTCAGCGACAAGGCAGATGCCGGATAGAGCCCAGTGGCCCTTAAAGCGACCTTGAAATTTTGGTCCTAAAAAAGACTTTGAAATCGATATGTGGCTTTAGTGGAGGGTTTTTACTTTATTTACTTGTGATTTATTTAAACTTTGTTAACTTGCTGTCAGTTTTTCTTAACTCATTTGCTGCAATAAGTAGCACGAGCTCCGCACGCTTCGGAACCTATTACTCAACTGATGTAGAATTCCGTACGCCGGAAAGTCTTGTGATATAACATGTGAACGGTTTGTGATAGTAATTTTACTGGATTTTAGCGGTACTCGGCGCCAATATTATTCAGTTGTATAGTTCTTCGAAATATCTTGGCAACTCTTGTGGTTTCCGACTGTTATTTTCATTAGAGAGGGTAGGGAGGGGGAGACTACTTTCAATTACTGAAGTATTTTTCTGCCTTTTTTATGCAAATATTGTTAAATATTCTTTAAATTAGAAGGATTTGGTATATAGTTATTTAAATGCAAATCATTTATTTTCTGTATTATTGAACGAGCTACTTTGATGTGAAAGGTTTTCCAGGTCGGGAAGAAGCATTGCTGATTTCACAAACTATCGCTAAAATTATGAAGAAAGCAGTGCAGTGACTTCATCTAACGTGTTTATGTAGTAATCATTTATTCAACTTTTGCCTCTGTTGTCCCTAACAAACTAAAGTTGTGTTTTTTATCACTGTTGGTAATCCATTCATCATAAAATGTATCCCTATTCAAAGTAATTAAGTGCATTAATCTCTTGATGATTCGAACTGTTGCGTCATACATTATTATTCTGATGGAAAGTGAAAGTTGTTTTGGTGAGAGATTCCCACTTGTAGCGTATCGTACTTAGTGGGGCGGAGAGATCTAGTCCGTTCGCTCCCAAAATAGCTTCCTGTGACCACAAAAAGCGCCATCTCGTGAGCAAGTTTAAAATTTTGCAGAAGTTGAAAGGAGGAAGAAAAGAGCTGTTCGACTGAGTGAGAAGAACATCGAAGTGGGAAATGTAACTATGTATGTAACCTATGTGGAAAGACATTGCAGTCAAGGGAAGGGAGGGGAAAGGTGTTGAAACTTACGAATTAAGGTTCGGGAATGTATTAAGTGATTCTGGAATAGCAATTTCAGTCTTTTAGACTTTGAAGGTTGAGTTACAGATTTACTCTTGGCAATAAGATTAGTTACGCATCACTTCAATTGTAGTAAAATATAACAGCTCGAAACACACAATTTAACAGTGCATAAGCTTATTGAATGACGATGTTTATCTTAACTGATCTAGGGATTTTCAAGCCTCACATATACAAAACATCATCATAAACATGGTAGTACAAAATATAACATTTTGAATTTGTATTCATTTGTAGCCTTTTGGCATCTTTGACTTAAGATAGCAAGATATTACCCAACACCTTGTAACATGTTGGGAGTGACGAGATTCCGCGGCAGTTATTACAGTAATCGCTTTTTATAAACCTGAATAACTATAGAGGGATTCCGTTCCTTTGGAAGCTCATCCTTTCTTTATGTAACACTTATCAGTTTATGTAATTCCTTAATTGGTGGTGTTCCGTTTCGCATTACTGCAGTGGTTTGGTATTGCTTCTGTTTTAGTGCTTAGTCAATGCAGCCTTGCTTGTTTTCGTTCCTCACGACGAGGCGTTCCTCATTATTAATCAAATCCAGGCATGTTCTTTCTCGTCAGCTATTCGAGTCGGCTAAAATTTCGAATCTATTTGAGATTTCGAGTTGGTAATCTGCTTTTACGCTCGGATTATCTAATAGTTTTACTTCGATTTTATGTTGTTTTTATCGTTAGCTTTCCCCGTCTGCCTGGTAAACACGTTTCCAGATGTTGGATACCGTTGAGAGCCCAGTTTATGAGAGGGTTACGAGAGAGTTCCCTAAGTCATGAACAATGCTGGGAATATCACGGGAACGTTGTCCCCGAAGTGATTCTTACATTTTTGTGAAAAATCAAAATCGCAGGGGCTCATATCCGGTGAAAATGACAGGTGCTCCGGTACCGCCCAACCCCATCGTCGTAAGAGAATCTGTATCCCAAGGGTAGTATGACATTTGGCGTTTTTGTGAAGCAGAATTAATCCAGACTGCAGGAGATGTGGTCGCTTGCGTCGCAGTGCTGGTCGCAAATGATGACTCAGGTACGAGGTATATAGTACGCACCATTTACGGTAACCCCTGGTGGCACTTACCATTATCATCATGCCCTTCACGTTTGCTTGTCCTTGTTTCATCACTCGCAATAATGCGATGCAGAAAATCAACTGCTTTCTGGGCGTAACGTTCAAGATGTAAGCGTGCACATTCTCATCGGTGCTACTTTTGCACCTCCGTCAGAGCATGTGGTACCCATCTGTAATCTACGCATGCCAAGATCGTGTGTTAGCATGTGTTACACTGGCGCAGACGAAATATGTTCATTAGCCAGTTCACTACACGTCCATCGCCGATCATGTTCTCGTAGTGTTGCCCACGAGATGAGGTAGAGTAATGTCTATGAAGTACGAGACGAGACGGAGCTCATGTAACATACGAGACAGCCACTGGATAAGACATTTTCGGGACGAGACAGTCTAAATATCGTCTCGTGGGGAAACACTATGTTCGAGCAATGTTCGCAGTGCTTCCACATGATGATGATCCATTAGCCATTCGAATATGGCCCCCACCATGCTCTTTTGTCTGCTGACTGGCGCTCCGCCTCGAGTACCGCAGTCCATCTCGCAACCGTCCTGTAAGGCAAAGCACTGTCAGCACTTACCATACGCGGCACGCCTCACGCAATCCTTTGTGGATCTGACTTACATTTCGACCTCGTGCCACCTGAAACTTCATGAACACACCACACGCTGTTCTGCACGGGTAAATATTGTGTAGGGTGGTATTACACCCACCTAACTTCGATAACAGCGTCCACTGACCACACACACATTAATACTGGAACATGAACACGTCGACACGATCGCTACACTGTCCAGGAACACACTACGTTGTCATGTGTCTCCCGGATAACAAGCAAATCACACCGGTATTGTCACTTCAGTCTAAATGACCCTCGTATTAGATTTTTCGATATGGCAAAAGTTATCAGTCTTTTTCCATTGTTGTTGCTCACTTCGTAAAAACTTGATTTGCTTATAGTAGGTCTGAATTTTGTTCCCTTACCCACCTTTGCATTGAAATCCCCCCAACACAATTCTATAACTAGTTTCGAACAACTCGTATCACTGCAGTGCAATTGTGTAAGCTCAAGGAAAATAGAATTACTGCTTTTTGGGAACGGTTTTCAAAATAAAGACATAAATATTTTAAAAGATGTGAAAGTTTTTTAATGAAATTTTCGCTTCATTTAATCATTGATGTAATGCAATAAGCATTGGTAATAATATATTGAACTCAAAAAGAAATGAAAAGAGGAGGAAAAATAACATAATTAATTGCTGACTGCATCTATCTTACGTAGAATACCATAAACGTATCCATATCGCCACAAATTGTGACACTCCCTTTTCCCCTTATATAGTAGTGTTAATTCTGATCAGTAGGGCGCGGATATATAGTTGTTTAATGTACGTCAATGAAAATTATTGTATATATAACCAGAGGTTTTATGTTCATACACATAATACTAGAAATAATTATAAGTTAAATGTACCTGAGATAAGATTAGCTAAAACCCAACGTAGTCATTCATACGTTCTGTCAAGAAAGTAGCGGGAATTGGTCTTTTTTTGACGAATTTGCTCTCTCAAACGCCGCATAACGCTCAGATAATATTCTTTATTTACTGTCTCACCTTCTGGCAAGAATTCCGAGTGCACAACACCGCGATAATCGAATAAAACTGTCAAATCACCTTCACATTTGATCGACTTTGACGTGCTTTTTTCGGTTTCGGCTCAGTTGGAAGGCGCCATTCCGAAGCTTGTTGACTGGTTTTCATGTCAAACTCGTATACCCATGTCTCATCACTAGTTACAATGCGTTTTATGAATGTGGGGTCGGAATTGACTCGTTCTACCATGTGTTCAACGACCCTTACACGATTAAGTTTTTGCAGAAAATTCAGGTCTTTCGGCACTAGTCGAGCGGCAACGCGTTTCATGCCCAACAATCGTTTAAAATGGTACCAATTGATTCGTGAGACACAGAAATTTCAGTGGCTATCTCTCTCAGACTTAAACGACGATTTTCAGTCACCGTTTCCTTTACTTTAGCGATGTTAAGTTCAGTTGAAGACGTTGATGGTCGATCTGAGCGAGGCAAATCTTCCACCACATCTCGACCGGTTTTGAATGCACTGTACCACTCATACGCACGTGTTTTTGATAAAGTTGATTCAACGTAAGCCTTATGTAACATTTTCAGCGCTTCGGCACACGAAATTCAATTTGCAATGCAAAATTTAAGACAGATTCTTTGTTCGATATTTTTATCCATTGTAAACATCGCATACACACACTTGAGATGAACTGACAAATTGAGCACTGTAAACAAACTAAATGACAGATGGCGCTCAAACTCCGCGTGAGCATAGAGGGCAGTTGTGCTAACATAGCGACAAGAATTTCAACACTCCCTTTAACTGGGGTTTGTAAATGTACAATTCCCGGTACTTTCTTGGCATAATGTATCTGTGAAGGTATTTGTTTATTCAATAAGCAACCTAAGACTGCTCACACAACGACCGTACAACACTTCTCCTTAGTATTAAGTCATTACCTTAAAAGCAAAGTTTTTTATACGGTAAAGTAGCATTTCTCAACCGTTTTCATGCCGCGATCCCCTTTTACCGTGTCTTCTGGCTTTGACACCCAAAAGTACGTTCCTTGTTTACACCAAGCGATTTCGTTTCACTTTGTGTGTGTTAGACAGGGTGTCTATTACCCTGAAAAACCTGGAATACTCAGGGAATTTTATAAATCTGGAAAACTCAGGAAAATTTTTTATTTTATGTGGGAAACTGAGGAAAATTTATGAGATGGACCTGTCTACAGTTGGTAAGAGCACTGCCACAGTTGGTAAGAGGTCGTGGGTTCGATTTCCACTGCTGACCAGATTTTTTCAATGTGTTAAAATCCTCAATTTTAACGAAATTCTCTTTTTTTCTTCACTTGTGAAATACCAATAATGTACTGGTTGGTGGTGGAATTTTAAAAAAGGCATTGCGTGTTATTTACATGTCCCACTATACTAGGAACTCAGGGAATTTGAAATAAATACCATGGAAAACCTGGAAAACTCAATGAATTTGAAGTCAAAATATTAGTAGACACGATGATTAGAAAGCCTTCCGGAGGATATTTAATACACACACACACACCCTCGCGACCCCCTTGCACACAACCCACGCCCCCCACGTTGAGAAAGCGTAGAGAAATTTGAAACATGCGAATTGGAAAACATTGAATTTTAGAGGATTATGTCTGTTGTTTGATATACAGACTGTTCCTTAATTCGTGTTATTTTCTACAGCACTGGGAAAACATGAAGTTTTCACGCTATTAACATGAAATTTGGGATTCTTATTGATAAATGTCTGAATTTTTCAAAAATTTCAAGTAAATTACAGAAAATCACTGTTTAGCCCCCTTAAGGGGGGCGTAAACACAAAAGTTCATTTTCCTTATAAGAGATTCAATGTCAAATTTTGGAAGCAGTTTACTCCAATAATTCTTTATAAGGATTTTTAGACAAATGAGTATTAAAAGTTACAAAATGCAATAACACTCATCCGCAATGCTAGTACAGGTATCACGAATATTATTTTTGGTAAGGTTCTCCCCTTTGGGGGGTAAGCGGCGTATTAATGGGTGGGTGGTGTGTTACAAAATCCAGTATTTTATTTTCAGAATGCCAGAGAGCGTTAGATTAATCACAAAAGTCACAGAATTAATGCTCCTAGCATGTGCCAGTGACTTACATGGGGCTAGAGCCCCCTTCCGAAAATCACTTAGAAGAAACTCTCGATACATATCTTTAGCAGGGATATGCAGGCAGAAGTTATTTTTTTAATCAGTTTATTGAAAATTAGCATTATTGTAGAAAAATCTATGGTTTTTCAAATTTGGAATGTTATTTTAGTAAGGTAGCAGGGGTAGCTACGCCTTAGGTGTAACAAAGGGGCCACATCATTTAGTGGTTGACTGTTATAAACATTCAAAGTATTATTTTAGGAAAGCCAATGAGCGTCAGATTAATCACAAATATTACAGAATTAATGCTCGAATGCTCCTTACATGTAGCAGTCACTGATAAGGACCTACAGCCCCCCTTCCGAAAATCGCTTAAAAAGAAACTCTCGATAAAAGAAACTCTGGAATATCTTTAGCAGGGACATAAAGGAAGAAGTTATTTTTTTTAAAATCAATTAATATGAAAATTGACATTACTGTAGAAAAATGTATGATTTTGCAAATTTGGAATGTTACTTTAGTAAGGCACTGCCTTAGGGGGAGGGGGGGACGAAGGACGCGCATCATTTGGTGGTGGAGCGTTATAAACATTCAAAATATTATTTTGGGAAAGCCAATGAGCGTCAGATTAATCACAAATATTACAGAATTAATGGTCCGATGCTCCTTGCATGTGCGAGTGACTTATATGGGCTACAGCCCCCCTTCCGAAAATCACTTAAAACAAAGTCTCGATAAATATCTTTAGCGGGGACATAAGGGGAGAAGTTATCATTTTTAAATCAATTAATGTGAAAATTAGCATTACTGTAGAAAAATGGATAATTTTGCATTGCATTGGCATTCCCCACAAAAAATTCGAAGTTTTATAACGCTCGACCACTAAATGATGCGCCCCCCCCCATAAGGCAGTGTCTTATTAAAGTGACATTCAAAATTTGAAAAACCATACATTTTTCTACAATAATGCTAATTTTCACATAAATTGATTTAATAAAATAACTTCTGCCTGCATATCCCTGCTAAAAAAGATATGTATCGAGAGTTTCTTCTAAGTGATTTTCGGAAGGGGGGCTGTAGCCCCATATAAGTCACTGGCACATG
>JAGDQP010005289.1:50348-79366 GCA_022664845.1 Lepisma saccharinum
TCGTGTTTTGTTTTCAATGTGTCATGTGGACCTTCCTCTTCCGTCAGCAGTACCCAGTTCACCTGTGAGTGTCGTGGTGTGCAAGTGGTGCGGTAAAATGGGCGACCTGACAGACTTCCAAAGAGGCATGATCGTTGGTGCCCGTCTGGTTGGAGCTTCAGTGACAACAGTGGCGACCATTGTGGGGGTATCGACAGGCACTGTGTCCAATGTCACGAGGGCATACACAATGCATGGGCAAACAACGTCTGCAAAGCACAACAGTGGTCGAAAGACAATCCTGTCCGATAGGGACAGGAGGGCATTAAAACGAATTGTAGCAGCTAAAAAGCAGACCACTGCAATGAAAATTACGTCTGAACTCAATTCCGGCCTACAGAACCCGGTTTCATCGAAAACAGTGCGACGGGAACTTCATAAAATGAAAATTCATGGCAGGGCCGCGATCGCCAAACCTCTGGTCACAGCAGTAAATGCGAAGCGGCGTATCCAGTGGTGCAAGGACCACAAGGAGTGGACGCTTGATCAGTGGAAACACGTAATGTATTGCGATGAATCGACCTACACCTTGTTTCCAACAACCGGTCGTGTTTACGTATGGAGAACACCGTCGCAGGCCTATGATCCAGACTGTGTGCGCCCAACTGTAAAGCATGGGGGTGGTTCTGTTACAGTATGGGCAGTGATATCGTGGTTTTCTGCAGGTCCCATCATAGCCCTGCATGGAATGATGAATGCTAAGGCGTATGAGGCCATTTTGGGGGACCATGGCCCACACATTGTTCTCGGATGGTGATGGCATCTACCAAGATGATTTGGCACCCTGTCACGCTGCAAAAAAGGTGCAATCATGGTTTGAGGAGCATGTCCAGGAGCTATCACACCTCCCCCGGGTCTCACAATCACCAGATCTGAACATCATTGAGCCATTGTGGTCTGTGTTAGAAAGGCGTGTTCGGTCTCATTACCCTCCATCATCATCCCTTAAGGAGCTGGAGCATGTTTTGGAGGAAGAATGGTACGACATTCCACACACCACGATTCAGGAGCTGTATACGTCCATTCCACGTCGGATCCAAGCTGTTTTGGACGCAAAAGGAGGCCCCACACCATACTAGGTATGATTTTCACACTTTTTCAAACGTTTTAGATTTTTTGTCCAACCTTTATTTTCTATTCATCGAAAGGCTATTTTTAAAAAATATTTTCTGAACCCCCGCGTAGACCCTGATCCATCGGTTGGTACCAATTTTATATCATACATTGTCTAAATCAAATTTATAGCGATGTTCCCACAAAATAAAACAGGTGTTAGACCATAATAGCGAACAATTTTGATGGAAAACTGGTCAAAAAATATTTTTCACAATTATTTTTTATGAGCTCCAATGTACATTCCCTTTTTTATGCTGGTCGGGTGGCCGAGCGGTTTGGGGCGTTAGGCCATCGGCTCGAAGGTCTCGGGTTCGAATCCCGGACCGGGAATGAGTGTGGATTTTACCAGCTAAAGGCGTATCGTGACGGGCCGAAGTCCAAAGTTACTAGACTGGCCCATATAAATATAAAGTTTACCAAAGTTTGCCCTGATGTTTCGTGACAAATTTTACGTATGTTACTCCTTATTGTGTAAATAAAATTTAGACCCATGTTTCTAAAAAGAGGAAACCCGACTTTAGACCAAAATAGTGGTATTTTCTTTCCTTTTTTTTTCTTTTTTAAAAGCACTTGCGTTGAGATAAAATATTAAAACGCACTTGAACTTCAAAATGACAGTGTCTTCACCTAAAGAAATGGTAGTTATACGATAAAAGCCCCCAAAATTGGAAGTCCGGGAACAATTTATAAACTACGAGATTGTGTGGGGCATTAAATGAAAGGATTTTTCCTACTGAATATAAATTTAAATTATATTATTCGGAAAATTAAGGGTATGAAATTTATAGGAAAGTTTTCACAAAAATGTAACTGTTTATAACTAAAATTGCGGCCATTTTTAATCAAAAACTGGCCAAAAACTATTTTTTAAAAAATAAAAAGCGTTTTCTGTGTTAGAGAAAATAATCCTTAGGTTGTAGGGAAAGAACAAAACTCATTAAAACTTCAAAACCGGCACTGTTTTGGCCCAAAGAAATGGTAATTCGCGATAACTGCTCCTATAAATTGGGAACCTCTTGGCCTGAAGAAGGGGTGGGGAACCACTAGGCCTGAATGATGAAGTTTATGAGTAGGTCATATGGGGTATCAAATAAGTGGATTTCCGACAGAATATATGAATATGAATTACTTTATTTAGAAAGATTTTTTAGGGATTCCAAATTTATAGCAAGAATGAAACTGCTTAGAAAGAAAAATGACCATTTTTTTTATTTTAGTATAAAAATGGTATTCTCAAAATCCTTTTCTAAAAAAAAAAAAATCACATTCGTATTCAACGGAAAAAATCCTTTCAATTTTCAGGACCCTTTTCCTGGCCTCCAGATCCCCAATTTTGTGGGAGTGGATATAATTACCATTTCTTTACGCCAAAATAAGTAACGAAGTGCCTGTTTTCAAGTCAGATTTTTAGTTTCTTTTTGTCTCAACGTGAAGGTTTCCTTCCTTTCTTAAAAGAAAAAGAAAAAAAATATGTCTTTTGCTACCAAAAATGAAAACCATTTTGGTTTTTAATGTTTGCTATCCCTAAAGTCACTTTCTAAAGAAAATAACTCATTGATATTCATTCCAAAAATATCCTTTCATTTGATATTTCATGCAGCGTACTTTATAAGCTTCCAATTTTCTGTTTCCCATGTTCGGGCGTTCAGACTCTCAATTTTGGGGGCGTTTATCGTATAATTACCATTTCCGTGGACCAAAGCAATAACACAGTGCCGATTTTAAAGTTGGAGGGAAGTTTTAGATATTTTTTTCTAAACTCAAGTACTTTTTGAAAAGAGAAGCAAAATAAAATACCCCTGTGACAACTTTTCCACCAAAAATGGCCGCCATTTTGGTAAAAAGTCAATTTTATTTTTTGGGGGAACATTACTATAAATTTTATTTAAACCCTAAAGAATAAAAAGAATGGTACCGATGGATCACGGTGGTGCATGTGGGGTCCTTTGGGGCCTGGGTCCCTTACAATTTATGCGGGGTGGTAGAACTTATTAGATACTTTGCTTCTTTCCAGTTCGTTTATAGACTCATTATCAGTGAGGTGCGCAAGAAGAAAAAAGGATTTAATCTGGACACACTTTAATAAAGTTAATCCTTCCGAAAATAATAAAACAGTAAAGCCAAATACACACTGTGAAAAGGAAATGTCAGACCTTGTTGTCCGAACACTTGGGGTACTGATCGTACAACATCGTTTCGCCTTTATCGTGCACTTATCCAAGCTTAATTCTGTTTGTCACGCTTTATCCTCTGTACGATTTTCTGCCTTACATACACTCGACAGTGTACATAGGGTTGCCACCTGTCGCGTATAATACGGGATATCCCGTATTTTAGGTAAAATTTACGAGTTCGGTATTATCAGTGGTTGTCTCGTATTATCAGTAGTAAATTCACAGACATATTTTCAACATATCGATAATTTTAACAAATAAACAATGATAGTCTTTTTTCCAGCTGTTTAATATGCTGACTAGCGATCTTCCAGAGCAACCACATGATGTTTGTGTTAAATCATCACCGTTTGTTGTATGATTTCGGTGATTCAGCACTGTGGTGGTGGTAACATGACACTCTTCATTGAGTTGAATCAGAATTGACAATACATCCATTGTGTTGAATCATCGGAATCAACACAGTTTGTTGTGTTTATTAAAGATCAATAAATAAATAAATAAATACCAATAACGTGACAAAATTAAGGAGATTCCCAAGCCGCCCATTTATGGTACTATTACCGCCCATAAAATTCATTTTATCTTACGTAATGTCTTGTGTGATTTCCCTAGAATTCCTAACAAACGATCTCTCATAACAGAGATGCTCCATTTTAGTTGACTGTACTCTGTGCAAATGTTTCGGTGGTTTTCTTCGTTCTTCCGTAGTTTTAACAGCGTATGAAATTCTGCTAATCGGACCGCGGTGGATCGCTGGTAGAGCGCTCATCTCTGGTGCAGGGGTCTTCCGTTCAATCCCTGCTCGTGCCATGTGGGTTTTGTGGTGGACAAACACCATGTGCGTGTGTTTTCTCGGGATTCTCTCATTTACTCGAGGGGGTCCGAGGTCTGTCTGTCTAAATTGTTTACGTAAAATGCATGTAATTTCGCGAAAACTCATACTAATATATATATATATATATATATAATTTCGGGAGGGCCGGACCTCCCATTTACGTACGTCCCTATCAGCAATTTCAAGAGTTTAAAATAAAGTGGCATTTAACACAGTGCCTGTGGAGTGTGATTTTGAAGGTTGCCCTGTGTGCCTATTGTGATTCTCCCTTCTGTTTTACTAACTTTGTGGGAAACCCTAACTTACATTTGTGAAGATAAATACTGGCCTAATACGAAGTCTTATCAAAAAAATTCCTGTTCTAACCAAAAAACTTCCCTTGTGAGTGGTAATTTGAGTTAGTATATATTTTCAGATGATTGAGATATAGACAAAACAGCTTTCAAAGCATTAAAGGTTTTGATTAGTAATACTATCATTTAGAAAACCAGAGAGTTGATGACAATAATTTCACTCTTCTAATATTCATTCTTTTAGTGTTGTTTTAATGGGCATAATTCAATAATAATTTGTAAGAATTTTATTTTTATGGCAAATTCGAAGTAATACTTTTGCTATACTAGATATTTTTCAACTTGTACAATATTCTACGTTCTCTTTTCTTGTTTTTGTTTGCTGCAAGCAAGCAATTATTTAAAAATGCACCCAAAAATCTGTAAAATTATCGAAAAACATAACGGAAAAACACGTAACCAACATTTTCGTATTTCTTGAAAAGTTCGATATAATTACTATAGTAAGTTTGTATTTCTATTGTGCTCTGTTCTGATTGTAAGTCAAAAAATTGTAACATCTCATTTTGGTAGTAAATTAGATGTTAAAGTATTTCTACTTCAGGCTAATAATGTCGGTAGGAGTTCATGCTTACCTTTCTAAAATATTTTTTTTGTAATTAATATATTCGTTGCACAGTAAAGTATTTTACTCTACTTTTTTTTTTTTTTTTTTTTTTTTTTGTCGTAAACCTTCAAGTGCAAATTATTCCAGAAAATAATAGAATGTCAAGGATGATTGTAGGCGGATAATTTCCTGTTCATTATTTCTGTGTGAGGGGGGGGGGGGAATAAGCGCGAGGCAATACATTTGTATCGATTGTTTTCTTGATTGGTCATTTCCTTTAACACGACACTGAAAGATGCGATGTAGTATGAATTCGTGATCCTCATTTGAGTTTAAAGGTGGAGGTTCTGATAAGTACTGAAAATTTGCTTTACTTGTTACGATCTGCTAGGCAGCTTGAAAATTGTCATATCTACTTGCGTAAAATATTGTCACATTGTGGAAGTCACTCAGTCTCAGTAAGAGTTGTGAGGAAGAACGTTATCTATCTGTCCTCGTTAACGTTTAACCCAGACGAAGAGTAATGTTTCAGTACTTGAAGTACATTAATAAACCAACAAATTAGCATAAACTTAGGGCGGGCACGATGACAGCAGTACCAAAGTGCGTAAAGCGCTGCTTGAATTTTGTAAATGGAGAAAGCTAACCAACTGAGGAGGACATTTCACCTTTAGTTACCAGATTAAGAACAGACTGAGAAATCGAAGTCTCTGAACTCAGATCTGAAATCTGTTGCTCGTTATCTGATTTGGTTAAGGCCTGCGTTATAGACAGACGGACAAAGTTAAATGAGAACAAAAAATGTTGGTTGCGGACTCCGTTGAAATGTTATCATATGAAAGTATACATTATGGTCAGATTTAGGAAACATGTACTGACCGTCCCCGATGAATTGTTTCATAAAAACTTCAACACACCCAACAAAAACAAAAATTGAATTGAATTTTATATAAGGCCTTTAGGCAACAGCAAAAAGTAATATTAACTAAGAGTTTTATGTATTAATACAAACCTTTATTACATTGTCTCCTTTAATTCACAATGGTTCGTGGTGTCTTCAAATCTTGCAACGTTAATTTAACTCATTTCCTGACGTTATGAAATTTTGCACAGCGACAATAAAATATTCTAATGTTACTTTCATAAGCATATTTTAATATTTATTTTAAATACGAACTTCTTTATCCTAAATAAATACTAGTCTGAGTTGAACTGGTTGCAGTACACTTTAGGATTTGGATCACAAAACATTTAGCTTTAGACAGTGTATCCGAAAACCGAAATAACTCGATAAAAAATAATAATAATAATAAAAAAAAATAAAGACATACTTTTCTTAAACAATTTGTACTAAAAAGTAAAAAAATACTTTTGTTTATGCTTGACTAAAAAGAAAAGCTCTCGTATACAGTCACTTTATAAATTCTTGAATTTGCGCGCCCCATGTTTTTCTTTTTAGTCGAGCATAAACAAAATTATTTTTTACTTTTTAGGATGAATTGTTTAAGAAAAGTGTCTTTAAAAGTTTTTTTTATTATTGTTTTGCATTCTTTTCTTTAGTTCACAATGGTTGGTCGTGTCTTCAAATCTTGCAACGTCAATTTAAGTCATTTCCCGACGTCATACAGACATGAAATTTCGCACATCGATGTGAGTCGGGTGACAATACAATATTCCATTGTTACTTGCATATATTTCTGTATTTTGAAAGCTTAGTTTATTTTTAAAAAAATATATGGACTTCTTAAGTTCTTTATTCTGAAATAAATACTAGCCTGCAACGATGTTACATTTGACTGGTTGCAGAACGCTTTAGGATTTGGTTCACAAAACATTAGCTTGAGACAATGTATCCGAACACCGAAATAACTAAAATGAATAATAAATAATAATAAAAAAAAAAAAAACTTTTCAAAGATATACTTTCTTAAACAGTTCGTACTGAAAAGTAAAAAAATTAAAAATAATTTTGTTTATGCATGACTAAAGAGAAAAGCATGCGGCGTGCCAATTCAAGCATTTATAACGTGACTGTATATGACAGAGCGCCCCGTACTTTTCTTTCTAGTCAGTCATAAACAAAATTATTTTTCTGTTTAGTACGAATTGTTTAAGAAAAGTATCTCTCTCTTTAAAATTCTTTGAAAAGTGTTTTTTTTTTTTTTTTTTTTTCCCTGATGTGTTCAGTTTGGCTTCTTCTAGATTCTTGACTCATTTTAGTCGTTTTTAAGACCTATAGGATTCGTGCATTTGATTAAGAAATTACTGAAACATCCGTACCATAATAATAACCATTTGCCAAAAGTAAAAGAACTAGATCTTCAAATGCCTGCTATATTTCGGTTTTCTTGTGTTATTGTGGTGTTACCATACATCCGTATTTAAAAGTCTCTGTCCGTGTCCGTACCGTACTTTGCCAAAATTAAATAAATGTCCGTACTTTTCACTTAATCAGTTCTTGACTGTTAATTACGTATTTTAGCCCATGTATTTCCACATATACATATAACAGGATTTATAAGGACTTTCGCATTGTACACAAATCATTGTTCCTACAGTGTTTATTATCACCTAGCAATGTTTTAGAAATACCAGTGGTGTATTGAAGCGTGATGACCAGAAGACGAGTCTGTTAGCGGCATTCACATATATATATATATATATATACAGTGCCCGATTTTGATGCTTGAACTTGCATTTGAAAGCCCTTTGCCATACCGCCCTAGGACCCCCTAGGACGGTTTGAAAAAAAATCACATTTCTGATGATAGCACTTACCACAGACCATATATGCGGCCGAAGCTTGCGGAATCGTAATCTACGCTTCAGTACCTTTCAAACGGTGTATCACAATCGGTGAAGGGTTATCACACGTCAAAATCGGTGAAGGGGTTCAAAAGTTACGAGCTTTTTAGCCCAGTCACAGAATTTTCACAAATTATAGAAAAGGCCCTCCGTCATTCTGTCTGTCTTTTTGGTTTAGCGCAAAGTGGTTGGTACCAGGAGTTTTGGGGTCAGTTGCGGACCCCAACAAGTTGGACTAAATCGAAGCTTATTTTGTTGATGTTACCGTTCTCGAGATACGTCCTAAAATCTGCCTTTTGTATGAAGACTATTCACTTTTTTTTTAAATAGACATCCTTACAAAATAAGTGATATCAGTATAGAAAACCTTTCTGGGTAAAGAGAAGAGTGACGCAAGAATTCTACTCACAAAAGAAGTGATATCCATTAGAAAATATCACGTTTTTGATGTTGCATGTTGTCTTTCTAAATGATTTACTTGTAAAGATTTTCTTTTCCTTCTAATAGTTTTTGTGGTTATTAAAATATTATTTTTATCTTTGTTTTGCTTACAGGTAAGTGTTCCATCTGTTTTAAGTCCATACATAAGTTCATTGTCGTGGCCATAGGCTCGTAAGTACATACTATAATTATTTGTTAACAATGATACAATGTTCTCTATGTATTTGTTACTTTAATCTTCTTACATTATTTACAATTTACGTGCATTATCATCATTTTCCCTAGTTTCCTATCTAAAATTTGAAATTAGAAGGATAATATTGGGGAAAATATCCATCATTTCACCTGGTTTTATTTTCTGGTACGTTAATTTTGAGTTTGAACTTTGAAATTAAAATTCTATGTCAGTAACGCAAGAACGTATGGTTCTCGTCTGTAAAAATGTCCGAATTTTGTTTTATTTGCAGGGAATTTCGATTATTATTATTACTATACATAGTTTCGAAATTCCAAAGGATTAAGATTGTCATTCACCTTGTGAGAATCAAATTCAACGTAACACTCGGAAATTGTTAAATTCCACTTGCATTCGAGTTTAATTCCAATTTTCAAATACACTAAAAGTAACACTCCTTTACAACGAACATCATTATAATGAAATTTCCGTTAGAACTAAGTTTTTCACAATCCCCCCTCCCGAAAACGCCATTTATTCTGTGTTAAAAATTATTTATTACAGCGAACGTGTTTATAACGAAATTCTTATTATAATGAACGTGTTTACCGAGTCCAGCAGTAAAATCCCTCCTATACAACTAAATCTGATGATGATAAACCGCAAAAGCGATATATTTATAGTTCGTTTTCGTGTACTCAATAATACGCTACCTGTGTTCATGTATAAATAAATAGTGTATATTGTTAATAAAGTAAGCAACACGTACTATGATATATTGATTAATATATATAAATACATACTTACTCGAGACGCAGCCAGAATTACCCGGAGCGTATAGAAATTATATTTATTGTAGAGAAACTTGAAAATCTCAGTGAAAATCCTATATTTTTGTTTTACAAAACGATGTTCATTACAACGAATTTTTGTTACAACAAAAGAAAATTGCGGATCCTGTAAAATTCGTTATAACAGGATTTTACCCGTATTTGTATTTAACAGCTTCAAAATATATAGTTTAACTTGGTGTCCTACATTGATTTAATTGTTATTAGCGTTCTAAACGAGCTGGTCTACTTCTAGAACTACGTAGTTTTTTTTTAATAAAGTGAGCTGCGAACCATTCCTTTCAATGAGCCCCATGTAGGACTTAAACCCGTACTGGAAAGCGAGCATCCTAAATCCTGTCCAAAAATATTTCCCTTTAGGATATATCTGTATACTGTAAAAACTATCATCTGAGTACTTACAAACTGGTTAATACACAGTCCATTTTTTATAGATGTATTTATTAGCTTTTAAAAGTATATACGAGTATTTGTGTTAACTGCTTATCACAATCGATGAAGCACAAACTTTTTGCGAGGTACGATCAATATTTTTTCATCCTCTCTTACATTTGAGTGGATACCATGTATCCCAGTCCTCGTAATTTGTTGCGACACTAGTTACTAGGACGCATTCATCTTTGGCGAGGTCTACAAAATTACGCTGAGCTAGTTAATGTTTATAATGCGAAACGGATTATTTTCTCGGAAGTAAGAATGTTGACCAGACACAAATTTACTTTAATGGGAGTATTTACGTCCAAGGAAATGGGATATGAGTAAGGTGGGCGAAGGAAAATTATAAGCATAAGAGGATGCCTGCGTTGAAATACATTTTCAGGGCAAGGGACAGTCGAGAATTTGCTCCCAAGATGTTTTAAGTTTCCTTAAGTACGTGAGGTTTGACTTCCTGAACTACAAAACGTTTACTCAACCTCCATACCCCTATTAGAATGCGACATATTGAAATTGAATTACTTCCCAGGATGGCGGCGTATACTTTGTGCCTTTTCTTTTTCACTGTGATTTGAATTTCTTCTTTCGGATTCAGTTATGAGCAAGACTTCGTTTATTCTATCTTGATACGACCATTAGATTCCGAAATATTTAAATGTCAATATTTTTCAAGATGATGACTGGAAAGTACGTGACGTCACATGTTATTCTTATTAACATAGGTCTGTAGAGTAGCCGGTGCCATCCTGAGCCATACTTCCTTTATTCCATCTCGATGCTACTACTACTACAATGCAAAATATTCAAATTTAATTATTTCACAAGATGGCGACATTTACCTTGTGACGTTATATATTTTTGCTATTCTGATTGGACTTTCTACTTTCGGATGTAATCCTGAGTAAGATATCGTTTATTCCATCTTAATTAGAACACAAGATATTAAAATCTATTTTTTCAAAGTGGCCGCCGTAACTAAGTAACGTCACATCATTTTGCTATTCTGAGATAGCTGCTACTTTCGCGGTGCCATTATGAGCCAAGGGCCGTTTATTCCACGGCTCTAGCATAATTTCATTTTTTAGAAAAGAATGAAAATGGCATCGTGGGGGTCGAGGGGGGGTCATTTAATCGTCTGGGGGGAAACTTTTTTTTCCCGATCTTGATACAGGAAACACGAATATGAAGTTACTTTTCATGTGTCACATCTCTAAATAAGGTAAAAAAAAAAAAAAAAAAAAATGCCTCAGCTAGTTGTCCTGTTACTTGTATGGGAATTACATATACCCTACATTATGCGTAATGTTAAAATTGGTGGTTGGAAATTGTGTGATGTCACACCCTATCGCTTTCGTGATTGCAGTTTCAAGTTATAATCTGTCAAGTTACAATAAAACCACTATTTCTTATCTTAGCCTACCGCGACTCTCCTATTAGTAGCGCGCGTGCCCTCTGTCCCCCTGGTCACCCCTAAAAGAAACATTGTTAAAAAGGAAGGAAATACCGTATTTACCGGCGAATAAGACACCCTTTTTTCCCGCGAAAATCACAAAGAGGGTGCGCCGTTGTACGCCGTTATGCCGTCCTTCTTATACGCCGTTGCTTCCTATACTCCGGTAAATACAAACAACTATCGGCAATATTGTGTAGGCACATTAACAATACTGTTGAATTTGAAGTGTCGTATTTCACCGCCTTTGTTTCTGTTACCTTTGTTTTTCAATTTTGAATGTAGGGTCTAAGATATTGCTGACGTAAAATTGTCTTCAGAAGTGTCGAAACTAATGGAATTTTAACGTACATGATATTTTCCCCGGAAAATCGTCCTCGAAAAGAGGGTGCCCTATAAGCCGGCAAATACAGTAATAAAAACTATTTTGTCCTCCGGGTTACCGTGTCAGACCGGGTCCCGAAGCCCAGACCAGGTGACCCCTGTCCAAAAATTGACCCGATTAACCTGGTGACCCGTTTCTGCTAGCCCACAGAGTTTGGGTGACAGTTCGTTATTTTGGCTCTTACACCATTACAATGCATTATATCTTGCACAGAATGCGAAATGATGGTTGTTTATACAATGGTGGTGATGATTGATGCTCTGCTCAGAGAAACGTTTATTACACGCACGTTCCTGACATAGTGACCCAATGATGCTCTGCCACTGACTCCCATCAAATTGAGTTGTTGTAAGGGCGGAGTATAAAGTTCAGTGGGTTTCGAATTACTACATTCAATCTGTCTCCACCGGGTAATGATCTCAAATGGGTGTGGTCGGGCGAGATCCACTCAGACATCGAATCGAAATTACTCTCACGAACAGAGTCAGATCAAGCTTCTTAACCTCAACGCGATTTGACTCGTTGAGAGCACTGTCACCGATGTCGAAACCGGTCTTTCGTAACAAAGGCGACGAACGAAACTTTGCATGGTCCTAATGGCCTTCATACAATAAGAGGTTCATAAACGCACTGTCATATAACGGCATGTTTCCGATGTTTATTGGTTCGATTTCGAAATAACTAATAAAATTAAATTATTTGCTTGGTTTCAGATACAGGAATACGTACCCTTTTATTCAATGTTTTCGTATGATTCCTTTCTAACCAAACATAAACTGTGCCTCACACAATAAATTAACTATAATAGTTACCAAACAATCTTTACATGGTTCCTGCTCTGGAAGCAAATCTTCAAAGGAATAGAACAAATCTCTGTTACCTTACATACATCTGTACAGAACAGTGGTTGTTACACGGAATGTTATTGCTTTGTATTTTTTGCATTAGGGTTTATAATGTTTATTTCAGAAATTAGTTTATCGGGCTGTGGAGACACATAAGTTAGTCACCAAATGAGAGGTAAGCACCTAATTAGACACACCTAATTATTTACATAGTTATCTGACGCTGTTTGGCAACAACAATGGAAAATTACTGCATGTGGTCACCTGAATTTGTGCTTTTGTAGTGAGTCAGTGTGCCGTTAATTAGCGTGTGGAGGGTACATTTTGTTGTTTGTGTCTCCTCCAGTTTTTATATTAGTTGTAATTAAAGTGGAAGTAAACTGGAAGTTTAGGTTTGAATAGAAAATTGTTTTCTGTGTAGTAAAGATGGAATATTTTAGAACACACAGAATATTTTAGTCGTAAAATTTGAATACCACATGACCTCCCTTTCAGCTGAAAGAACTATATTAATCTAAAGTATGGTGCACGCTAATAGGAGACACCTAACGTTTTCTAATAAGAGATTGTACGTGTGACTGCTTTTACAATATGTGAACGAAATGTAAGACAAAGTTTGGAATTCCATGGATTAATTAGCTGCAGAACCTAAAGTGTTATACTGTAGGTTTTAATCACTTGTCTTGCATGTGTAATTGCATATCGATTTAAAAATATTTTAACGCACCTAATCCTTAAATTTGAGAAGTGTTTATATTGCAAGGCAATTTGTAAGCAACATATTGCTTTCATTCGGTGTTTCAGTTGATCTATATCATTAACTTCTGTACTTTCCTAATTTTACCACTACTAATTTGATGAAAATACATGTATCTCTTATTTGGAACATTTTGCTTAATTTGGTACTTTTTCTTTTTGGGGTTATAAAACCCAAATATGTATATTTAATTAAACTAAAATTGATATATTTTATAAATAGAATAAATAAACTAAAGAATGGCAGTGAAGATACGCACAGATTCCTTTCGATCACTCATTTATATACAGTTAGAAAAATTGTATTTTATTTGGTTACTTGACATTATATTCTCAAGATTGTGAATATCCAGAACATGTATCTTCCAAAATGTACAACGCTGTGCCACCAGACTTCATTATTTTGTTACTTGTACTTTTTAAAAATTATTAATTCATATGTAGTGCTATTTAAAGAAAATTAATTTTATACTGAGTTGGCAACACTGCCTCACAGATTGCATCACTGTTCTGGACAGCATTACAGGAAGTTGTGAAAGTTTTGTTTTGATTAATTCAACTGTTTTAGAGATATTCAAATTTAAACTTAAATAGTGCATCTACAGTATATCATAGTTCAGAGTTCAGGGACCCCTATCCCCTCTCACGCTAACCAATAGCACCGTACCCATTTTGATGAATCTTCATATCTCACTATGTTGTATCAAATGCATTATGCCCCGAATCGTATTTGCGCGATAAGGATTCACGGTTTCCTTGTGAAAAGGAGCAGTTGTATTTCATTACATGGAGACATACGCTATTGCAATAGTGCCATAGCAAGCCCGGTGACCTGCGGTGTACTATACAGCGACATCCACGAAGTTTTTTTTAATGCGTATTGCATGTAGTGTTCATCAATTTTCACTTCATCTTTATATGCGTAGTTATGTAATGTTCAACTGGGAAACAATATGCATGTTAACAAATACAATACCTTCATATTTTTCTTTTGGACAAAATGTGTTGTGTTAATGAGTATCGATCAGCCACACGCTAGTAAATATGTTAAGGTGAACAATGTTTCAGATCACATGTTTCCACAAAGAATCGAACACAGAGTCATATATTGCGCACAAGGTGGCGAATAAAGTTA
Source organism: Lepisma saccharinum (assembly GCA_022664845.1). Taxonomy (NCBI): domain Eukaryota; kingdom Metazoa; phylum Arthropoda; class Insecta; order Zygentoma; family Lepismatidae; genus Lepisma; species Lepisma saccharinum. The sequence goes on from JAGDQP010005289.1 coordinate 64,694, forward strand.
AGAACTTGGAATCCGAAACTAGTGAAACTAATTTAATTTTTCTGTGGGAGTGACTGAAATTTCACGTGAAAATTACCTATTGATAGTTCTAAATCGATCAATCTATTTTCATTTATTGTTGACTCAGATTGCTTGCATGCAATGTTCTATTCTTAGAACCTAAATTCCACGAAGTTTCAGATTCTGATTGAGGTTTCTGCATATCTCGTTTTAGACATCAATATCAAATTACCATTTGGGCAAGCGAAAAGTAACGAGCGAGCATGTAAATATCCAAAAATGGAAGCACGAATCTACCACGACGTTTTTTTTTTTTTTAAAGCAAACATGTCTCCGTTTTTCATTTTCAAATGGAGTTTAATATACTTCTTCTTATTTTGTAACTATCTGTATCTTCATTATAAGAATAAAGTGTCTTAATAATGATTATGTACACTTATACAGGTCGTTTCAGTTCAGTAATTTCATCCCCTGTCGATAACTAACTAACTAAAAAAAAGTTGTAGGGAAGTAACTTTGCAAGGTATTAACTGAAAATTTTCATATATAAAATGGGGTAAGTTTCATTTTTTGGAACGTTCTTTGAATACGTACCAACTCTTAGAGTAAGGTGACCATTCGTCCCCGAAGTAAAACTTTCGTTCCCAGTTGTTTTTGTCCCCAGTTTCCGGGGAATATAAGATAATATTGCCTCAACTCACAAGGACCATTTTGCAAGGAAAACCCAGTTGCACGGAGAAAACACGTATCTGAGAACTAGCGGTCTCTAAATCTCAGACAGTAACATTCCCCACAATAGCCTTAAAATGGTTATTGAACTATTGTGTTGTCTGGACAACAATGTCCCTTAGAAGCCTTTTATGCAAACACGCTTCCCAAGCGACTTGGGAGCAGCATAAACAACGCATTCTGTAAAACAATAGAAGCAAATGAGTGTGTGTATGCAAATCTGGCGCGATTTTCTGCTGCCGCATTCTGAAAGTCTGCCGTTCGTGTTCTACAGAACGTGAGAAGCTAAACATGTTTACAAACACTTTTCTTCCAGATCGTTGCCAGGCGTTCTTGGGCCAATTGCTCACACGTTTCCCTATATCTCATGTAGAAAACGCACTGGCAGCACCTTCAGCCTTTTCTTTCTTTTCTTTTTCCCCAGCTACTCAAGCGACATATCATAAGTGATAAAAAGGTACAAAAGAAAACTAGTTGCAGGTTGCTTTCAAGTTGCGCGACACAAAACACCACGCGTAAAATGTGCTTTAGGAGAGATTATGATGAACTACATACGGCAGAGGAAAAGTCACAAATGAAAATTGAGTCCAGTTAGGCAATGTTAATAACAATAATAAGCTTATCGTGTGCTACTTTTAGTGAGCAGCTTGAAGAAAACCCTTAGTTACTACCATTCCGGAAAAATATAGACTGATTTCAGAATAATCTAAACAAAAAAGACATTTAAGAATTACTTGCTATTTGCAAAAATATAGGTTAGTACATTTGTGCCACTTGGAGTACATAGGTTATAGCATTTTTTAGGAGCGTTTTTTTTTTTTTCAAAACTCGATAGAGCACAAGACATCATTTTTACAGGAATTACATTTTCGTTATTCTAGTACATAACCTTTCATTACAAAAACTTTATTGTAGGTAATACTAGCTATTATCCTGGGACAATTTCAGACAGCGTGAATCTCCTAGAGTAGCGTTCCGCAAACTATTTTCAAGTGCGGAACAGTTTAATTAGTTGGTAGGTTCAACGAACCACCCTGCGCCTACTCGAGGACAGGCTTTGAGAACCACATGTGGTCCGCGGACCGCAGTTTGCGGAACGCTGTCCTAGAGGATAAAAATATTTTTCATAGAATTGGCCACTTAAAAAATGCAGGTATTTTCAAAACTCGGTAGAGAACATGGACTATGAAACAAAGGAATTTGACTCAACCTTAATTTGCTGATAGTTTTATTGTTTTTTATTACTGTTTTGATTTTTAATTTCTTCATTATTTATTTTTTATTTATTTATTTTTGTGTGTACAATATAATGGGTTAAATATATATCGTTACATTAATGAAATAATTGACATTAAATAATAGACATGAAATAATACATTTTATAGAAAATTTTAAAAATGAATACCAGAATTTAAGAATACAAAGTGATAGTAATAATGCATACACTTCGAGGGGATGCCTGATATCCCCAGGAAACTCGCAGGGCAGATTGGTAAAACATCTCCATTTATACTAACATTGTTTTATTTTAAAATTTGCCTCCTCCAGTTTCCTTCGTTTTGGAGAATTAATGGTCATGTATTTAAGCAGGAACTTGTCTTGGTCCATTTTGTTCAGATTTTTGTAATGGAAATCATTAATATCTTCATATGTCAGATCTCGTACAATGCATTCGTTACTTTTCTTCTTCTTTAACTTAGATGGATAATCTTCCATTCCATGATTGCATTTTATTGACGGTTCTTTATATTTCGTTGTGGTACTTGGAACAATACGTTTTCTTGAATGTTTTTTACCACCCTCCGATTCAGTTACTGGAGAATCGAACTCTGTACTTTCATCCAGAGACCTTAATAAAAAGAATGTGCGCTAACAATGGCTTATATTGTACAAAATAAAATATTCAGTAATTGTTTAGCCGCGACAAGTCTTTGAAATAATAATCTGGGTTTTGTATAGCATTTTCTTCCAGGAAAAGCAATGTCGCACTAGCGGAATAGAATCATTGTTGTCGTTGGGTCATGGCGAACAGTTGCATAGGCGTTATGGATACGCTGTTCCAAGTCGTTGACATCGTTGACAGGCGTAGCATACATCACGCTTTTAATGTGTCTCCACAGATAAAAATCCAGTGGATTCAGGTCTGGAGACCGGGCAGGCCAATGCACTGGACCGCCACGCCCGATCCAACGTCTTGGCAAGTTGTTGTTCAACTACCGGCGGACATTCACGCTGAAGTGCTCGGGAGCCCCATCATGCATGTAAAGGTGCACGATGCGTTTAGTGCGGTTGGCGCATGATGATCAGTTTCGTTTGTGCGATTGGCGCATACGAAGATCACATACAACTGCTGCACGCGCCACTGCATTGACACGTTAAAGGGAAAGCAGTGAAGGCGATTTGGTTTGCGTGTTGGACGCATGGTGTCGCTAGCAACTGTTGCAACGACTTCTTCGGAGAGCAGTCAAGCTGCAGCAGTTGCAAGCATTGCATGGTATTATGCGCAGTTTACATTCGTGTTTTCATGGAATCTTGAGTATTTTGTGCCAAATATGAACTTCAGCAGAGATGAGTATTGAAAGCTACGTCAAGAATTGGACGAGAATGCTATGAAATTGTTGGTAAAACCCGAAATAAAGAGAATACATGCAAACCTGTAGTACGTATGGTCTTCAATAGATGGCAGCAGAGTATACAAGCAAATTGAAGTAACACTATTATTTTTAAATTGAATGAAAGTTGAGTTTAATTTAAAGTGTTGTTTATATTATTACTATTACTATTATTATTATTATTATTATTATTATTATTATTATTATTATAGATGTTTGTAATCACGTGTAAAATTTTGTTACTGTAAGAAATATTGTTTACAGAAAGATCTTAAACTTGCACTGTGCGAAAAGTAAATCATATAAATGTATCAAGTATAGTAAGGCGTCGCGCGCGTGAGCGCATAGACGAAACTACCCCACTGCAAGCTTCCGTCGCTCGCGTTCGCTGAATGCGATCTTCGTATGCGCCAATCGCACAAACGGAACTGCACCTTAACACACGTTGCGGCGAATCGCTAGGGGAACATTTTCCAGTGATTCGGGCAGTGTATCCTGCAGAAAGGTCAAATACTGTGCTCCATTGTCTTCGGGGTAGCATGTATGGGTCGATCAGTTGATCATGGACAGTCCAAATTGGTGGTGATGATGAATGACAACCGTACCATGGGGATGTACATCTGCCCACGTGGCCTCGTCAGTAAACAGTACTGATGCCAGAAACAGTATGATGGTAGTGGTCTGTTGAATGAACCACTGGCAGAATGCTTCACGTAGTTGGAAATCCGCTTCTGGTCCTTGTACCCTTTGCAGGTGCTATGGGTACAAGGCATTTTCATGTAATGCACGCCACACAGTCATATGACTAACATGCATTTCACGGCTAAATTCCCTTGTACGTGGCTCATTGTCCTCAGATTCTAACAAACGTTCGTCCATAACAGGTGTTCGTACACGACGAGGTTGACTAGCATCCACATGGACATGTAGTGCGGTACCTGTTTCACACACGCGCCGATAAATTGCTGCAAACATCCTGTACGATGGTTGGCGTCTGTTAGGAAAACGCTCCTGATAAGAGTCGTGCTGCTCCCATTACCATCTGCACGACCGTACATGAATAGCATGTCGGCCTATTCGTGGCCTGCACCATGTTTTAGTCTAGCACTACCACTTGTCCCATTCACCACTCGCAGAGTCGCAGCCCAATGACTGGCTTGACCGCACCCCTGTACTGTTGCGTCTTGCACACAATCGCCACCTGTGTATGTGAACCGAGCAACCACTGAACACAAGCGCCACCTGTGTGTGTGTGAACCGAACAACTACGTATTGAACACCAGTGCCACCTCTAGACTTCCATAGACCGCCATCTCTAAGGTTATTGGTTTTCGATATCTACCGCTTCGAACTTACTATTGCGACGCTTTCGGCCCTCGCTAACTCTGACAATATGCCCAATATGCTCTATTTTCATAGGACTTTCTCTCTCTCTCTCTCTCTCTCTCTCTCTCTCTCTCTCTCTCTCTCTCTCTCTCTCTCTCTCTCTGTGTGTGTGTGTCAGGAATCACCTCCCTACGGTTGTTACATTAATTAAGGTACACCCTGTATATATAAAGCAACCAAGCGAACCTCTCTTTTACGTGCCTCCGGAAGGAGCATTAAGAAATGGCTACTTTATCTTAGAAGAAACTCTCTCTGATATTTTCTTACGGTTTGGCACCCTCAATAGATGTCATGGAATCCATATTACGCCAACAGCTTTGTCCTTCACTAGTAACTTAAAAAAAAGGAAGTGTGTGTTTGTGTAGTAGTTGATTAAGGCGTAGTTAATAAATAGACTTCCGGTTTCCTTTTACATTATATGATAACGTGTCTTCCGGTTAAAAGTAAGTTGTTAATGATGCGGTTTGCATAGAACAGTTTTGCAAATAGGCGTCGTGTTAACTTCATAAGTGGAAGCGCACACTATAACGGCAGGAACTTCTCGTTCTCGGAAATCAGTTTGTTGATCATATGGGAAATTCATAATATATGTATCACGTATGCGTTAGATTTTTTCCCATTTCGGTATTTACCCTCGAGTGTCAACACCCAGAAAAAAATATGATCCTTGTTTCATGGATTTGATGATTCGATCTACCGCTGTAGTCATCATTAGGGCTCGGAATTTTGTATGGGAATTGAAAATCGGATTTCAGTATGGGAAAACGATTTTAAATCTTAAAAAGTAAATAATGGCAATTTCACACAATTGACATAATTTGTCTTAATATTTATTTAATTCTGAGATTCGGTCAGTAGCGTATTTAGGTATTTCTCGCCTCTAGGCCCGCAGAAAGTGGCACCCTCATATTTCATGAACATGTTGATTTACATGCATAACCTATTTTTAACCGATTGTAAATTCGTAACACGTCTTAACTGACACAAATATATCAGGTGTGTTCACTTATAGTATTGCAAATTGTAAACAAACTCTCTCAGGTGAGCTACATAGCTATTGAAAGTCGTTACACTATTCTCAGAGTGGATTATTTTCACGGTGCCAGTGAGATACTACACTCTTGCTACTCTTTCCAAGCGTTTTTCTTCAAACGCTGCTCAAGCGTATTTCTTCTGTGCGAAGCTGTGCAGTTTAATTTCATCACTATTATCTATCGCAAAGATAATTTAGTGTTCATCTTATGGAACAAAAGATGTTACATATAATTTGTCAACATTATAATAGTTTATATTTTGTGTAGTTACAAGCCAACATGCATGCAGACTAAATTTACAATGACGAAAGGAAAAATATTTTTCTACATTTGCATATTGATTGAATTGTTGTTAACGTCTTAAACGAGCTGGTAAGCTTCTAAGGACGGAACTACTTTTGCATGTGTGGCATGTAAGAAACGTGGAAGTTTCTGCCGCCCCTCAAAATTTGTCGCTCTAGGCCCGGGCCTATACCTGAATACGCCACTGGGTTCGATCATAATTCAACATGTCATTTATAAGTAAAATATCTGCTACATATTTACCCGACATCTACATAATTATCCAAGCAAGAGACGAAAGAGAATGACTTGTTTTTAAAATATGAGTCAAATTGGACAAGAAAGAGTGTAGTTTTAAGTGAACACTTCAGATAATAGAAACGATTAAATTACGTATTCAAATTGTGAATTAACTGAACTCACCTGGCTTCGGAACGAGCTGCTGTTAACTAGGGTGCCAATTCTAAGTCTGGATAATTGTGAAAAACTATTGCATATAAGTTTAACTGTATATTAAAGTCCTGCAAATCCAGTACTTGCTATGATGATACCCGGCCCATGTTTTCTGTTAGGCAATTGGCATAAAAGCCCGGGAAACTGAGCAAAAAAAAAAAAGAAAAAAGAAAAAAAAGAACTAAACCAGGTGGTGGTCTGCACAAGCCGGGCCGGGCTGGGGCTGGTGCGGGTCTGGGTTTGCAGGACTCTACCGTATATTTGTTACAGTATTGAAGTCAACAAACATTTGTAATATCTATTTTCATAATTTAAAAGCCGGTATTAGAGTGCATGGCACTATTCTTTTATTTTCCTACAACACGCTATACTGCTGAAAAAGAAAGGTCAGGTTAAACTGAAATTGCAGGTAGTGCTGGATTTGACTGTGCCAAAAGTGTCGTGACACAAGTGTAACCTTAAGTGGTACGCTGACGACTCAACCTACTGTTAAGTGATCTTCAAAATATTAAAATTATTCGCGTCCCTGTGATAGCCTGCCAAATCAAAAGAACAAGGACTTTGGAACTTAAAAGAAGGTTCTCTAAGAGGCATAGAAATGAATAAATGGATTAAAGCTATTCTAAAATTTCTACGTTAGCTTGTCATTCGGGAAGTCGTGTATTCGATCCCAGCGACCGACCATCCTGACTGAGGTTTTCCAGGGTTTTCCCTCAGTCGCACCAGGCAAATGCCGGGATGTCACTTTGAACATAGGCTCTGGTCGACATCTTCCCAAATTCTTTACCCTCCCCTATCCCGGCCTGAGCCTTAAATGCCTAAAGGCCATATATATAATTTAAATTTTAAAATTTCTACCGACTTACCGATATTCAGTTCAAAGCTTGAACTAGGAAGGTGTCGGTGTCGGAACCTTTAATTTATTTGTGATCGAGTTGAAATTAATTTAGTATAGGCGTAGTCGTGAATTTTCAATATTTAGCACCATTTTGCTACAAAATAGAAACATAATAGCCTAGATTTTTGATAGTAGAAAAGGAAGGTAGAAAAAATGCAGATTTCAAGTTTGTGCAGACCTAATAAGTCTTTACAATGTTCTCTTTCCTAAAAGATCTAAAATGGTGTGGTTCATGTTGCTAAAATATGCCTTGAAGTGTGTTTCCTGAAATATACTGACATATAACCAAGGGATAGAAAATTATTTATTTTTTAAAATCTTATTGTGCATACTGTCTTATGGGAGGTAACCGAGAGTACCGGATTTACTATTTTCAAATATACTATGTGATATTTAAGCTTTAATCCAGGCCTGTACAACATACGACCCCCGGGGCCGCTACGGCTTTGCGAAGCATTGTTATATATCACATAAACTTCTTAAATCAAATTTGAAAGTTCATCCGTAATAAAATATTTATTGTTAAAATTTCGCGAAACAATTTGCGTAAATCTTGGTCTAGGACTAGTATATATTTTAAAATATATCTTCTTCCACTGACCACCGCAAGTGATTCATTTTAATTAAAATAAATGATAAAGTTGATATCTGACAAACCTACACTGGTTAGTCACCTACCATCTCCCAGCATTTTCATGGTTCTAGATTTATCTGAATACATGAAGATTTCTCATTGTTGTACGGAAAATTAAATTACAACCTAGTGATTATGGTCGCGGATTTTATTTGGCACTGGGGAGGTTCGAAGACTCGAGTTCCGTTGGCGGAAATGCTAACTAGGAATTTCCAAGGTTTCCCATAGTTTAATAGGCAAATGCCAAACTCAAGATGCAAAGGCCCTGGTCGCTATATTCTACATTCATTTCTCCTGTAGAGTGCTCACCGAGAATGCCATGCCTACTACTTGTAACGGCCTTGTCCTTAGATACATGTTCAATCAAAAAATCTAATTGAAATAAAATAAGTAGGAAACCAGAATTTTTATGCTGGAGTATGAATTGGCAATGTACACGTCGCATAAAGAAAAATTGCGACAGCGAACGCCGTACAGCTAGGCAACCCAACCGTCGCCTTCTATCCCCTAATGGTGTCTGGTAAAAAGATCCCTCGCTCTCCTTACCTTCGTCTCTCCCGCATAACTAAAATCAGCAAACATGAGCACAATGGTTTTCAATATATACACTAAATATCAATATCAATAAAATGAAAGAATAAAAGCGAGGTGAAATAGTATCATAAGATGATGCAGGGAGTAATTTAAACACAATGAAAAATTGAAACCGATGGATGTCTCTTAGAAACGGACAGATAAATGAGAGAGAGAGAAAAAAAGAGAGAGAGGAAGACGAAGAAAAGACAGAACAGATAAAAACATGGAATGGAAACGTAGTAAAAAGAACATTATAAAGTACAGTTCCTACAAATCCAACAGCAAGATAGAAGAGACTTGGATTTTATACTTTTTCAGGGCTATTCGAATATATAGATGGGTGTTTTAAAAATTCATTAAGTCACTTTCAAAATGGCGACCAGAGTTGGTGGGCATATTAAATACTTATGTTTTCTAGTGGAACTGGAGAGTTCTGAGACACATCTAGGATAATATCAAAAGGTTGCGCGTGTTTCGGTTGCAAATTCGGTGGGGCTTTTTGAAAGTACTGGTTCGGAATACATTGTAACAAACCCAGTAGGTATCGTAGGCCATACCTTCCATTCCAGACTACTATGCAAGTTGAACATAAGATGGAAATGAAAGATTTTTTTTTTTTTTTTTTTGCTAAATTTCTATCAGAAAGAGCCAACAAGATTACAAGTCCAAACTGTATCAAAATGAAAAGTTAGAAATGTTCAAAGCAAAATCTGCATTTTTGTTATGGACATAGTTAACCTTACATGTTCCACATTTGAAAAGTGTATAAACACATATAATAATATATTAGTAAATTATAGGATGGAAACGAATTTTGTTCCAAACTAATATGAAAAAATCTTCTCTTGAAATAACCAGAAAACCATATCCAAAAAAATATCTGTTCCGAACATGCCACTCTGGATTCCACCTATTACGAATATAACGTTCTAATAATTACAACACTAATGAACTAGTGTTTATAACAATTCACACAGATGGAATGAACACCGGCATTGCTGAAACGGGCCATCGGGTCAGTCGGGTGATACGGGTGAGATTATGGACCGCCACCTGGTCTAGGATTCAAACCCGTTCTGACCCGGTGATTGGATTGAGACCCGATAACCCGGAGGACAAAGAGATATTTTAATTATTTCCTTGCGTTTGAACAGTGTTTCTTTCAGGGGTGACCAGAATCGGAGATGTTACTCAGAGAACACGAAAAATACGACGCTAAAATTCCCAGTTCATTGAATTTTCCAGACCGGGTCATTCAAGTCAAGTTTTCGACCGGGTCACGTATGTTGGCGCAGGTCCGGTCACCATTTCATCAAAAGTGCCCGGTTTTAGTTCTGGAACATGTACACGCACAAAAGGGAGAGTGTGTGTGTAAGAGAAAGAAGCAACAAATAAGAGTAAAATGAAAAGATGAATAGAGATGGAGAAGAAAAGTAAGAAGCGAATACATGATAAGAAAACGCCCAGAAACAGAGGGAGAGAGAAAGACAAGTGATATGAAAACCACATTATCATTATATTAAAGAACATGCACACTGTTTACTCTGATTCTCGCCATTGATGCCTCGTTAAGTTTTCCAACCGGAGATGAATATCTGTGTGCAGCCTTTATTTTATGCGAAAAAAGACACTACCTGGTTGGAAATCGAACGGAGGTATTCAGTTTACAAATCTAGCACGATAGCGATACTCTACAGGTTACTATACCCAAAGCAAATGGTATAGTGTTTCTTTCTAAGAATACTAACATGAAAAGTGGATATTTCAGATCAGTGACGTGTTCTTAATTTTCCTGTTAACTCCCATAGACTTAAAAAAAAGTCCTAAATCGTCGTCTTCTCTATAGTAACTCACGTGCTTGCTTGCACATTCTTGAGGATTTTCCGTTTAGTATGAGATGTTACTCTGATTCTTCACTATAGCTTTGTAAAAAAAAGCTTAGCTTGAACAGGGTTTGAACCTACGTTGGCTAGCTTTAATTCTGAGAAGTTGACCACGTTACCCCTGTACCCTGGCACGTTAAAATATACTCCAAATATTACTAAGTTCGGAGCTGATATTTGGAAACAACCGGCTTCTTCCTGTAAATTGTTTTCTCCAAAGTGCACGCCGATATTTATTTATTCGACGACTTATAGACAAATTAATGCCAACTAATATCCGAAATAACAAAAAATCCAGGAGAAATGAAAGAAACTACATCTTACGCAGTAATTTTGCAGTGCAAATTCAAAAGACACGCTTATCAGAATAAGTATTATTATTATTATTATCATCCACGTCCGATTGCTGACAGTTTTAAGTTCCCCGTAGAGAAGTATTATTATTATCCATGTCCGATAACTGACAGTTTTAGGTTCCCCGTAGGAGAGGATTGAATATTATGGAAGTAAACTCTCTGATTAGCAGTTTATTAAGAACGAACCACTAACAGCTTGATGATGTTAAAGACCTCTCTATAGCGGACGAGACCAACAGATTGTGGTCGTCTGTAAAGGTTTCTGCTTAAAATATTTTTTCAAATATAAGTGGTTTCTTTATCACGAAGACAAGTGAAGGCTTCTAAGCCCCTCGAATACAGTTACCGAACATCAGCAGTAACAATATTGTTAAAAACTGCCGAAATGAGCTTCTAAGGATAACACTAGAGTTTCTGGTAAAATGGGTTCCGAACAACTCTGTTGAATAAACCCCACGAACTTGAACCTGATTGGACTTTTCTTAACTGTCCAGTATTTGTTATAGTCCAATATCTGTAGTCTGGTGGCCCAGTATATGTAGTTATAATCTCAAGTAAATATTATTGTGGCATTATACAACAAATTTAAAGTGCACGTCAGTTGTTGTTTTAATTTTCCACTTCTAGCAAAAGGTTCTATCTTCACTACTAAGTTGTCACTTCAAGGAGCAATAATATCACTATGCTCCTATCCTTGCCACGCTACGCACATATACTTTACACAGCGCCAATCTCGCGAATGATTCTTTGGAGGTTAGGCTCATGTCCCATTTTCTCTTCCATTTCCAGAATAAAGGATAGTCCCTGTATACATAAAATTGAATTTTGAATTTAGTTTTAAGACCTTTTAGGCAACTTTGGCTCAGGCCGGATGGGATGAATAGGTGAAATGAAGAAAGAGGGATGAAACGGGAGAACTCACGCACACTGTTTGTCCACCACAGAGCCCACATAGGATGAGCAGGGATTGATCCTACGTGTACGTAAAAGTCTTGAGCTATACTACACATGTTTTTGTCTAATAAGCTTATGTGTAGCGTTACACAAAATATTTACTTCTTGGTGCGCGTGGACATGGGTTCCAGTCCTTTGGGGACAATTGAACAGAGTGGTTCGGAACAGACTTTAGCTCAACTGTAGTCCCGTCGTTAGAAGTTCAGGTTCGTTTTAGTCGTTCGTAGCAATTATTATTGATAATGTTTAGTAATAGTTTTTGTTTTGCCTATTGTCTTTATTTTCTTCTTCATTATAAGAAGATTTGCAAATATATGCCACTTTTCACAGTTTTGGACTTAATTATTTTTGATCATTTCTTCATGATTGTTTTTTTTTTTTATGTGTGTATACTTTCATTATTTATGAATATTTTTGTTGCAAAATTTCAGGAAATATTCATTTTTACATTCTTTACAAGTAAAACAATTACGCGAACACCAGAATCGAAAGAGAAGAATATTATTTGTATAATAACTGTCAAATACAGACATGCGAAAAAATTTTTGAACATCGATTTTGTGAAAAACTAGTTTATGAACTCAGCTGGTCAGACGCACTCTGATATTCTTTATTTCAGTTCCCAGAATTTCTTGAAACTAGCCTTTGTCATAGCATCGACAGTTGATGAAACTAAATTTTACCAAGAAGATGGAGCTTCTATAATTTTAAATTGGCTGTAACTCAAAAAGTGAGTATTTTCACAAAATACGTACATAATAGTTTGTTACTTACTTTATAAGCTACATGAATCGCCGTAGCTCAGCGGTACGAATCAGGTGGCCAGGACGCCGGAGTCTTTTCTCCCAGTGTTTCCATGCCTGGCACTCTGAGGTGCACTCAGCCTCCTATCAAATTGAGTACCAGAGTGTCCTTGCTACGCCTGGGCACCTTGGGAAGGTAAAGGCGATCGAGCGTGGGACTGATTACCCCACCTCATTTCGTACCTTAGGTCGAGAATATGTGGAACGCTACCTCCACATTCCCCACGCCGTTCACAGCGCGTGTGTAAAATTATAGCTTTACGTTTTTACTCTATATGCCATAATTTTTATTTGAAACATTTTCTCTAACTCACACGGTTAAAGAGTTAAATCTAAGTAAAAAATAAATTTAAAACATACTATTCTAAAAAAAAAGTAAAATAAAATTTCGTGCTAAAAAGTAAAAAAAAATAATTTTGTATATGTATGAGAAGAAAAGCATAGGGCGCGCTCGCATATACAGTCACTTTATAAATTCTTCAATTGGCGCGTCCCATGCTTTTCTTTTTAGTCATCCCAAAACATTTTTTTTTTTAACGAAAATTATGTTTTTAAAAAGGTTAATTTTAGTTATTTCGGTGTTGGGATACTTTTTAATCGTAAAGAGTTTTGCAACCAGTCAAACGCAGCATCGTTGCGGGCTAGTATTTATTTTTGGATAAAGAAGTTCTTGCTAAAAAAGTAAAATATACTTTTAAAATATATAAGTATATGAAAGTATTAATGGAAATTGTATTGTCACCCAACTTACGTCGCTGTGCAAGATTTCATTATTGTATGACGTCGAGAAACGAGTTAAATTAAGGTTGCACTATTTGAAGACATTTTGAACCATTGTGAATTAAAGAAAAGCATGTAAAAATAGTGTCTGTTTTCCAAAATGACCAGTGAATAATGTAACTGTATTATATTTTCACAATTTGTACATAACCTTTGATGCTGCGTACGTTATAGGCTACATTTATTATTTGAAACGTTTTGCTTTAACTCACACGGGTAAAGAATTATATTCTTTGAAAAAATCAGAATCATTTTTCATTATTTTAGTGTGGCTGTTACTCGAAAAGTTAAATTTTTAACGAAATTTATATATAACCTTTTATGTTCCTTACATTATAAGCTACAATTTGAATTTGACAAGTTTTTCTCTAACTCTCACGGTTAAAGAGTTATAATCTGAAAAGTGAAAAATGGTCGCCATTTTCCAATATGGTGTCCATAGCACAGCTCGTATTTTACGGGCGTTTTAGTATATTAATTGCAAGGGTCTAAAGAACATATCTGCAAGTCTCTTGCTTCTGTGAATTTTTTCCGGGTTGAACCTTGTTTTAACCATTCTTTTCTTTAGTTCACAATGGTTCGTGGTGTCCTCAAATCTTGCAACGTTAATCTAACTCATTTCCCGACGTTGTGGAATGATGAAATTTTGCACAGCGACGTAAGTCGGTTGACAATAAAATATTCCATTGTTACATTCATATTTCTGTATTTTAAAAGCATATTTTAATATTTTAAACATTGACTTCTGTAACCTGCAGCGATGTTGGGTTGATTGATTGCAGAACACTTTAGGATTTGGGAAAAGTATCCAAACACCGAAATAACTAAAAAAGAAATAATAAAAAGATTTAAAGGCATACTTTTATTAAACAATTCGTACTAAAAATTAAAAAAATAATTTTGTTCATGCATGGCTAAAAAGAAAAGCATGGGGCGCTTCAATTCAAGAATTTATAACGTGACTGTATATGAGAGCGCTCCTCATGCTATTCTTTCTAGTCATGCATAAACAAAATTATTTTTTACTTTTTTAGTACGAATTGTGTAAAAAAAAGTCTTTAAATTTTTTAAATCATTTTTTCACTGATAATTCCTGGGCTATATGGGAAATCTTGGAGAATTCTTACATTGAGAACTTCCACTTTTTTCTTTTCTTATTTTTAAAATATTCTGTCAAGACAGTTTAAACTTTCCAGAAGAGCGAGAATAGCAACCTTCCGAAAAGCAGAAAAATCCTTTTTATTGTAACAAACATGTCTTTTTCAACTTATGTAGTCATTTGGAAACAAGGAT
>JAGDQP010005290.1:0-17371 GCA_022664845.1 Lepisma saccharinum
TCAACCCTTAAGGAAGTGGAGCATGTTTTGGAGGAAGAATAATACAACATTCCACACACCACGATTCAGGAGCTGTATACGTCCATTCCACGTCGGAACCAAGCTGTTTTGGACGCAAAAGGAGGCCCACACCATACTAGGTATGATTTTCACTTTTTCAAAAGTTTTAGATTTTTTGTCCAACCCCTATATATATATATATACTTTCATATCGTACCGATCTCAATAGGTATATTTTTCTTGGAAATCTACCTAAAAATACATGTCGATTATTTTGTGATGTTCTACAAGTATGCAAAGTTTCATTAAAATCGGGGAGTTACACTTCCTAAGTCTCCTTGTAAGTAAACAGTTGTACTTTCCATTATGTCAAGCGAGTTGTTTCTTTATGGGTTCCTTTCCTTCGAAGTGGTAAAGTGAACACTGAAACTGCAACTGTGCAGAACCGGCATTAAAAATCGGTTCAAATTCCAGCCAGGGTATAAAGCCCTTTGGGCAATAGAATAATAACTTTTTTCAATGGCATGGAGACTCCTATAGTTAAGTGGCCATTTTTTTCAAGACTCTTTCCGAGAACACGTTAAATTTAGAACGATGATAACTAGGCATGAGGACGAGAAACAACAGCACACTACGTTTAGCGTTAGTGTAACAGAGCGAGAATCTTGGGGAATTTAGTCAGGATAATCGGTAGCAGTCTCTATGAATCCTATGTTGGTCGGAAGTCGCTTCAGATCATAACATCTTGACGAGATGCACTAGATTTAATGGATATAAAACAATAAGATTATTTTAAAGTTATCATTGAATAATACTATTAGAATTAAACAAGGTAGTGCTGATATTGAACTTTAGAATATCTATGTTTAAAAGACATGACATAACTTTTATTTCGTACTATCCAAACAGTACTCTGCTAATTATTAGACTCAATTCAACAGTCCTACCTTTAGCTGTAAAAATACACCAATTCACCCTTAGGTTAAAAGATTATTGTAATGTTTGAGAAAGATGGGGACGTGTGGTTCTAGAAGTTGGTTTCACTCCAATCTTCTTCAAATATTTGGTTTCATTTGTTGTTGTTAGAGTAAATATGGTACTGAATGGTACAGGTATCTTCTTCGTGGAGAGTATTTTTCATATTCGTCACTAGACAAATATCTATGGTATCATTCTGAACTGCTTGGTGGAAAATTTTAGCTACCTTGTACGTTTAAAATTATGATGATTTCTGATATAAACGGTAGAAGTTAGGGTCAGTACCGGTACCTTCAGGAAGATTCAATGATGCTAACCCGTACAAATGGATACGTCATTATGACCCGAGTTAGCGAGCGAGCGAGCGGAGTATAGCCCAATTTTTCTATTCAATTACATTATTAAATCTTAAGAATTAACTAGACATACTTTATATTTTAGAACCTTATGAACTTGATAGGAGAAAAGACCACACATATACGGGAAAATACTTATTATGACAGACCCCACATTTTTTATTTCTTTGGATAAGTTTTTTGACTTGATTCAGTAATCCTGTCCCAGGTGGACAATGGTGAACACGTCTTTCTGTAAGGTGTGCGGTGAATTTGGGCTCAGTGTTGGAGGGGACAATGTCCGAGCTGGTCACATGCTGAATGTAGTGGGCAGAAAAATAAACGTCCATACTTATGTGACTTATGAAAGAACTCAAGCCTTAATTTCGTAATATTTAATGTGTTCAAGTATCAAATAAACTTGTGTTTCTATGTCATATAATTTATCTTTACAACACCTATTGGGAATATTTGTAAAATGCAATTAAATGCGTATTGGATAGTGGCAAAATCCTGTTCACTATTGTCCAAACAGGAGTTCGCCATGGTTTGACAGAGTAAGGCAGTCTCGAACAGTACAGACTTTATTTGAAACTCAATATTTCGATGTTATTCTTGAAACAATTTTCAAATGTTAGTAATCATATTGTAGAGCAGAGTATTAAGTTTATTAGAGTTTCTTGTTTTCCAAAATTGGAAAACACATTCACTCGCCTTCCTCTATTGATAATATTGCAATAGACAGACAAATTCTAGCATATTACATTGTTGCATACATTGTAGGACATAAAAGTTAAAGATTGAAATTAACCATAATTGAACAAACTTTTTTAGTAGTAACCTCCAAATAGTATGTACAAATAATCCAGAAAATTGATTAAGTGAAGAATAAATTATTTGCTATATTAGACTATAATTTAGAAATAATTATTATCACTTGCAAAACCAGCTACAAAGAGCACTTTGGCAAGTGTGATACCCCTAGCACGAGTAGACAATACGTAATAAGACATGTTGCATTATCGTGGAAAATATTATTTTACACGATATCTAAGAGCTAATGATTCTGTTCTTTATAGCTACGAGTACTGTCACGAAAATATTATTTACATGCAGGGAGGGAATTGTGCAATTTCCATAAAAGGGGAGGGAAGTCTCACGCAGTAGAGTACAGTATTTTGGGTCTCTTTATATTCCAAATTATGAGTTTATTTCGGAAACCAGAACCAGGGAATGTTGTTACAGTAAAGGGGCAAATCCCAACCATCCCCTCATACAAATGGAACTTACGTAAGCAGTATGAACATAATCAACATGTCTTATTATGGGGGACTGGTAGCCAGCATGTTATTTTATGATAAGTGTTAGACGTTTTATTTATTGCTTATAATTTTTGTTTTCTTTGTTTAAAGGGTGATGCAAAGGTGCATGAAATGGTTGATACCTGGAGAAATTTAATTTCTCTAACCATGGAGTCTGGACCCCCTTCGAAATTCCTATTTGTTTTTAATTAGTACAAATGTTTTTATGTGTATTTTGTATACATACAAAGCCCGAAGAAAACTGGTGTACCCCCTCCAAAACGAAAGTGGCTAAGCCCCTGTCCCTACCGTATTGCACTTATAAATACGACCAAGTGAAATAAATTGTCTATTTTTTTTAACTCACCCTGGAAAAAAAACTCGATTTTGTGTAATAATTAACACCTTCTCTGTCTCCTGCGTGTTGCAGTTCGTCTCAAGAGACCAGAACTGTGAGCTTCACAAAATTAGCATCTGCATCAGGATAACGCCCCGGTTCGTTCCTCGCATTGGTCCAATATCTTAAAATGATTTTGAATTTTTGTCTGTATTTCATTCCTGGTTAGAACACAAAGGGCCGATTATATTGAAATATTCTAAAGCAAGAGTATATAACACTAAAATGACCTTAATCCCCTTTAAGGACCGTGTGATGTGACAGCATTTATGCTACGATGAATCTTAGTGATTGCAGTGTACCAGCGTAAAACAAAAACATGTTAGGGATTTATATCATAGCATCTTGCTTTCACACTCCGGCACTACTACTATCGCTAAAATTTATCGTGGCATAAATACTAGCGTGATACACGGGCCTTATAGTTATTCAGAACAAGATATAGAAGGCATGTCTGAAAAGTATCAGACCTTATTATTTGCTGAGAAAAATAGTGAACGTTGGATAGCAATACTGCACACAGTGTTGGGTGTATCCTTAATGTGCATGCCTGTTGATTGGCATGGTCCTCATTTCCTCCAGCATCCGTTAGGTAGCCAGTGAGTAGTGTCGGGTAGTTTTTGTCACAGTTCAATTCGGGGCAAAGTGGAAGAACGTGTGGAACAACGATATTACATCAAGTTTTACCAGAAATTTCGAGATAGCCAAGCAGAAACAATACGCCAGATTCAACAAGCTCTTGGCGACGATGCCATGCGGTGTACACAAATAACACAGTGGTACAATTGATTCAAAGATGGTCGCACATCGGCTGCAAAATCAAAGTAATGCTCATTGTGTTCTTTGACTATTGTTGCATTGTGCCTCACAAAATCGTACCTTAAAGACGAGCAGTTACGAAGGATTGCTATCTTTACGTTCTCTGTCACCTGCGTGTTGGTCACAAGAGACGAGACATGTGAGCTTCACAAAATTAGCATCTGCAAAAGAATAATGGCCCGGTTGGTTCCTTGCACTTGGTCCTATCTTTCTGAGCAAAGAATTGCTTTCTTATCGCTCGTCACTCTCCAGACATAGCTCCTTGTGACTTCTGTTTTTTCCCTAAAGTCAAATTGAAGCTCAAAGATACCTGCTTCGACGTCCTAGAGAACATCATGCAAAATGATCATCTGTAGGCAACATGAAGATCCTTAGCACCGGTCTCGTACCAGTCCTCTTTGCCCATTTTCTCTCCTATCATGTGAAAATTCTTTTGTGAAACGTTGCCGGTTTTCCGTTGTGTTTGTGATAATCGTGTATTGGTATTGTGTTAGGTAAGCACCGTTTTTCTACCTTTTCTGTACAATTTTATACATCCCAAGTAGCAAAATCTTGTTGGCCCAACGAAACTCTGATTGTATATTTTAACGTTAAAGTTTTCCTTTGCGGTTCGGCTTACGTACTATCTGGCCGTTGGTCAAAGCAATGGTAGCTCAACGTAAGTCCAACCATGTGAAAATTTACTGTTTTAATCAACGAAATTACGTACTTTTAGTAAATGCGTGCTCTTTGTCTTTATTCTGTCCTTTTTTCCATTACGCGGTTTACTCTCTCTTTCTCATTGATAGTTGAAAATTTTCCCTTTGTCTGCGACCGCATTCAAACCTACGATCCTGTCATTTGCCTGTTCTCCGTCATCTTATCCACTTGGCTAGGGAGGCTTTCTTGTAGAACGATACGTAAAATATGCACTTCCTCAACTCAGACATGGAATGTGGAGATGACTTAGACAGGGGTAACATTTTATATATGTTGCTTTCGTATAGTAAGTATTATGGTGAGTATACATTAGGCCAAATTTCTATTCATCTACATGTTGATGAGGACTTTCTTAATACGGCGAGATCATAGGTCGTTCGGTCGTTTCTTTGCTACTTCGAACTTTGAAGACAGAAAACGAAACAAGGAAAATACATACGCGTCAATACTTACTATACAAACTAGTATATTTGTAGCACAATGTACTACAATACGTTTAAACATATAAAAGCATCTAAAAGATTCAAAAGGATTTATAAGCTGTCACAACTATTTTGCAGTTTTTCTTATCACTGTTCACAGCGTTCCTAGGTACTTTGAACTATAATTATTTTCATTGGCTTTGTGGATTAAACCTCGAAATTCTGTGTCCATAAACTTCAAAATGAAAATGTAGTTCAACAAAAGTTGATAAAAAAAAGCATCATTATACATGTAGACAAAACATGTGGATGTTTTTCAAGCACATTGTAGCAAAAGTATGAAACAATACTGGAATATTGTGAACTATATGTTTTTTAAATACATAATTGAACAAAATGACTCTTATTTTACCAAATAACTTTCTGACGTTAAAATCCTTGCCAGTATCAAAGAAAATATTTAAAAAAAAATGGTTTTCTATCAATTTTCAAAAAAGGAACTGTTTCGGAAATAAGGAAAAGGTTTTGAAAGTGTATCAAAAACATGTCATGCTCTGTGAGTATATCTGGTTGAATATAAAAATATATACACATATAACTAACGTAACTACAGTATCTGCCAGTTAACAGTGTTAGCAGTAATATTGCAAATTGATTAAAACACCACATGTAAATCATTTCGACTCTTTTAGGTGTTTATTTTGTGCGTGTGTTTTAACCTATTGTAGTGCACTGTGCTAGAAAATATAGCACTTTCTGCAGTTAGTAATTATGCAAATATATTATCTTTCTCTCGTTTTCTCTTTTCAATGTCCAGAGTTGGAAAGAGACGATTGACTATTTCGTCGCTCTGAGACAGCCCTCACCAACATGTGCACGCACAGAAATTTGCCCTAAAGTAGACTCAGCCTTATAAACACAAATATAGAATGGGCCCTTTTTGTGCAAAACATTCTCTGTTAATACATCTATCAGTACTGTTGACTCCGCGAATGTTGTAATGACAGCCACATTTTTGCTGCAAATTTAGAACCGGGATCAGATAGTCAGTGTTCAAATTGCATTGTATATTTCCCTCAGTTGCATGCAAGCGAAATTGCATCATCCGTAGGTTGGTTTTAGGTTGTAGAAATAAACATTGGGCAAATGTTTCTTTTAACGTAATATTTATAGTTGAACTTGTATTGTATTTATTCCCAAAATGTTAACAACCGTGCACACGTTATTCTTCACCTTGAACTTTCCTTACTCTTTCCACCTTTGGCTTATCTATTGTCTTTGTTTTTAACATACAACAAAACAACGTTGCCGACATAATAATGTACATTGGCCCAACGTAGCATGTTACTTGGGATATATAGATGATTCTGACCAGAATTGGACCATTTCCGTCCCCTCCCCTAAGCCTGCCAATGCAATAAATCCCCCTGCAGAACCTGTCCTCTAACCTTCGAACATCCTGTCACTCATATGTACTCTTTCCGACACTACGGCAGTTGCATATCTTCCAACCTCTTTTACCTCCTACTCTGTAACCTATTTGTGCTTTCTACGTTGCAGAAACCAAAACACCTCTAAAATTCGCATCAACAACCATTGTTACTCCTCCAAATTACAACTTGAACGCCCTTCATATTACGGCTGCACCTTTGGCGAAGACTTCCGTGTCATCGTCCTGAGAATTCTGAACCCTGACTCACCTGTCACAGTTTGAAAGAGATAAGAGCAGACGTACATTTCTATTCTATCCGCTAACCATGACCCCGGTCTTAACTGCATGTTACTCCCTGAAGCGCTGGTTTTCTCCTTCTTCTGTGCTTCCTGCTACCATTATCTCCTTTAATCTCTATTTTCATCTTTTTTTAATTATATCATCCTCTACTTCATCTTCTCCTTTATTATTATTTATTTATTTTTAATTTTTATTATTAATATTTTATTATTATTATTATTATCAATTTCCCTCTTTTCTGATTCTTTACCAGCCTCTCCTTTAGGAAGACTCTCACCTACTAGAACTTTCACATGTCCTTTTCCATTTGGTAATTTCTACGGTTCCTTCAGTCATTTTCCCTGCTGTATAACCTGGCCACTCTGTTACACATGGCGACATCTGTAGGCAACATGGCGACCCCATAGCACTAAACGTTTCTGATTTTCTATTGTGTGTGATGTTTGTTTATACCTGTCATAATATTTTATAATGTAAGTACCTTTATGATGTGTGTTTTATACCTATAGAACATCAAAAAATCCAAGTTAGAAAAGTAGTGCTCTATTTTAAACCAAAAGTCCAGTCACATGAGTTTAATGTTGAGATGTGATGTACTTGAACTATTTAAAAAAGTGGTGTTACCGTTATGTTGTTATATTGTCGTATTCTTCAAGATACAAGTACGTAAGCTTAATGTTTCAAATGTCGATTTGCTAACGTTCAGAAACACTGCCAAATTGTAGCTAAATCTAAGATTTTAAACTGTTTATATATCCACTTCCTTTAAACCTTTAGATTAAATTATCACATTATATTATCATGTAACCAATACATGTAAATTTCAAGAGAGCCTATCTGGCTTGAAAGAACCATAAAAGCAGTTTTCGAAAATTTGCGCATCTAGTACTTTTCTGTCTTTTTCAGAAATGCAGCCACGAATACTTCGCCAAAATAAACTGGATATGTTGAATTTGAATTTTATTTAGGACCTTTTGGTATCTAAGCATCAGGGAAGGGAAGAGGAAAGGATTTGTGAAGGTGTTGGTCAGCGCCTATGTTGAAGGAGTTATCCCGGTATTTTCTTGATGTGACTGAGCAAAACTGTAAAATTAGCAAGAGCACACTCATATTACTTACTTACTCTATGGTTTACGGAACGCGCAAGTTCATCGCCGTAGTAACAGACGTTCGGCATCGGGATTTATCCTGGGCAAAATCAAGCCAGGTTTCATCACAAACACCTACTTCTCGAAAATTCCTTTTCATATTGTCCTCCCAAAATGTCTCGGTATTCCCAACGGTCTCTTTCCCTCCGGCTATCCAAACAATATGAATATAATCTTCGTCCCCCGCATCCAAGCTACATGGCCTGCCTATTTCGGTCGTCGTGATTTCATTATTTTTACAACATCGGGTCAGTCTTACACTCCGTGAAGATCTTAATTATGCAGTCTCCCCGAATGTCCAGTCATCTAGTTACGTATCGGCCCGTATATCTTTCTCAAAACCTTTTTTCAAACACTTGTAATTTATGTTCATCTGCTAGGGACGTACTCCAACTTTCGCAACCGCAAAATATTACCGGCAGAATAACTATTCTGTATATTTTCAATTTCAACTTCCTGGATATTAATCGCGAGATTAGGAGTTTTTGGACTGAATAGAAACATGCGTTGCCCGATACTAAACGATCTGGTATTTCTTCCGTTACCTAGTTTTTGCTTCTTACGTATGCTCCCAAGTATTTAAATTTGTTTAATTTCTCTATGTTTTCATTCTTAATTGTTAAGAACCCAATTCCGCTACACCCTGTGTTTCGGCTTGTTATCATGTATTTTGTTTTCTCTATGTTTACCTGTAGACTTATCTCATCGTACGTTTCTACCAAGACATCGGTGTTACTTTGTAGTGGCTCTATATCGTCCCATATTAAATCTATATCATCCGAGTACACGAATAATTGATTCAAGCCATTCAACTTTAGTCCGGTTTTCTCCTCTTATATTTTTAAAATCACATATTCTACAGCAAAGTTAAACAGCAGAGGTGACAAGGCATATCCTTGTTTCAATCCATTGCGAATCTTGAAACTATCTGGCATATTATTACCTACCCGTACTCTGCGTATGGGGTCGCTGAGACACATTCTCACTGGTTGAGCAAGATTCTTCGGAATTCCAAACTGTACCAGGATACTGTATAGCTTTTCCCTTTTAATAGAATAATAAGCCTTCTTAAAATCAATGAATCGCTGGTGAACAGTTCCATTGTATTCCCATTTCTTCTCCAATATTTGTCTCAAAGTAAAAATCTGGTCCAAAGTATATCTATTTCTTCTAAATCCACTTGGTGACCTCCAATTATTTCATCTATATATACACTTAGGCGTGTTAACAGAATATAACTCAATACTTTGTAATGTTGGGAATAACGAGATTCCGCGGTAATTATTACAGTCAGAGATATCGCCTTTTTTATAAACTATTATTGAGGTTTTCCATTCCTTCGGAAGCTTCTCCTTTCTCCATACAGCTTATGTAGTTCCTTAATTAGAGTTGTTCCTCCCGCTTTAATCAATTCGGCTGGAATGTTGTCTATTCCTGGTGATTTGAATTGTTTTAATTTGTTTATCAACATTTCGACATCGATCTCGCTAGATTCGTGTATCCACGGTTCTGCGGTATAGATTTCAAATTCCTCTGTTGTTCTCCGTTGTGTACATTTAGAAGTTTGTCGAAATAACTTTTCCACACATCGATAATTTTAGTCTTATTCGCCTGAAGATCTCCGCGTTCATTTCTAATCATCCCTAACCTTGGCTGGTAACTCTTTCTCAATAAGTTTACTTTTTTTGTATCGATCTCGTATGTTATTTGCCTTCCCGTTTTTCTCTATCTCCTGAATCTTCTGGGTCATATATTCTCGCTTTTTGTTTCTGAACCAGCATGTGGCGTTGCGTTTCGCTTTACTGTAGTGGTTGGTATTATTCGATGTTATTACTTAGCCATCGTTGAAACCACTATCTCAGCAATGACAGCTAAAGGTATGTAGGAACCTAATGGTAAAATAAAAAAAAAAACTTCCCCGAAGAAACGCCATGCACGTTTAAGCAACTAAATAAGAAACTAATAAAGTTTTCTGACATCTCTAGCAAAGCTTTATGTCTTAGCAAACAGGGAAAGTGAGAAAATGTTTCACTAATAAGGGCAGATTATTATGATAGCTTGCGTTGCTTGCGATTTGGCTGAGTAGTCAATTGAAACACATGTTATATTGCATGTTTTATTTTAATGTATCACGTGTTTCAATTGACTATTCACCCAAATCGCAAGGAACGGAAGCTTTCATGAAAATAATCCCTCAAACCACCTTAAGGGCTGCTTTTCTTAAAACTGTGAGTTGCTTACGATTTGGGTGAGTAACCAATTGAAACACGTGTTAGACGCAGAACACGCAATAAACACGTGTTTCAATTGGCTACTCACTCAAATCGTAAACAGAGTACGCTTACAAGAAAAACAGCCCTAACGCTACAGCATATGTAGCTTTCTGAAAAAAAAATATGTGTTTTTTCCAACTGTATTTTTTCCTCTATACACCAGATATTTCTCTCTTGTAGACATAAATACTGTTCTTTTAACTAAGTGTGTTCTTTTTTTCTTATTAGTGCACTTTATTATTGTATAAGTTTTAGTGAATGGTATATTAATTTTATATGACTTTTCCCACTAAATGAATAATATAGTATGTTGAAATACTGCATCAAAACCAATGCCTAATGGAAGGTAATATCTTAACTTCACCATAAGTATTTACACTTCAGCCTAGGGGTATAGCATATATGCACAGTACAAATGTATGTTGTAGAGGACGCTGTGCTAAAACAAAGAGCTTGTGTATGTATAATAAGTAGTAAATTTTATTAATGTTCGGTATAAATCAAGAGCTTATAAGTTAACAGCGTTTATAGGGTTGAGTACTTCAAAATATTAACTTCCAAAATATGCTTTAATGAGTGAAGTAGAAGGTTTCTATGTATTTGAAGGTGCGGCTATGTTTCTGATTGTAAGGCCACCTTTACATGTACGCGCTAGTTCCGTTCTTCACTTGCGATTCGGTTGAATAGCCAGTAGAAATGCGTGTTCAAGTATATATACTAGCTACTCAAGAAAATCGCAAGTGAAGCACGGGGTTAGCACGTACATAAAAAGCCGGCCTAAGATAACGTGAACTTAATTAAATTCCACTTGCTCCATTTTACAAACAAACTTTTAAGATTTAACTTTTCTACAACTTTTTGCAGAAACCAAGTAACCCACAATTAAGTTAGCTAAGGAACACTTAATTATATTTAAATATAATTAAATTATTTGCAGATACATATAGTGTTTTGAAGTACTAAACATTTAATTATATTAATTTGCAAACTTCTTATTCATGTTTAACTGTAATTTTGTCAGCGTGGATTTAATGTGAGTGGGTTGGCCATTTCTGTAGAAAGTCGTTAATTTAACGAAATTTGATACGAAAACTAAATTTAATTAACCCACCTTACCCACGTTACTGCTATACAGCATTTAGTCTTACTATATCAGTTTTGAACTTACCATAACATTTCCACACTTTTGCCTCAAATTTACTTTAGCTGCCATATAAGAAACCATCTTCAATGTTCAACACTATATGAAGATTTTCATTTACGAGGTATTTAAAAGAAGTGCATTTAAAAAGAAGAAGAAAAAAATATGTAAAATGAGGAAAAATCAAATTTTGAAATAGATCTAATGAATACTAAGTCTTAGTCGTCATATTTAACACCTATTCAATTATAGGCTTAGATGAAAGAACGCTTCCCAATAAAGATATTCGGACACAACAAAAAGTCACTTGTCCAAAAATTTTGCACATTTGCCTCTAGTAGTGTTTAAGAAGGTTATATATTATGAAATGGTGCCTAGTGTAAATATTTAGTTTCCTTTATTTTCATCAAATTATTTCAAAATTTGGGAAATTTCGCCACATCCGAAATTCGGCGATTATTTTACGAAGTTACAAGGTCTCCCAAAAAATCGATTATATACAATTTGGCCTAACATTTTTTTTTCTGTGGTCTTAATTTGATTTACCATATTTGAAGTATGAGAGTCAACAACATTTATCGATTTTTTAAATTTTTACACAGTTTTTCCTTTCCAATCTATGTATAAGAATTTCCCGTTTCAAGGAAATTTCACTCCATCTGACAACACTTCTTTCAATACTATTTTGATGTATTGATTTCTTCAGTAGCAATTTAGTCCAGTCACTGAGACGCCGGCCCAGGACCCGTGTTCAAATCTCGATTGGGGATTCTAATCTTTTTCCTTTTCCTGACACTTGCAAGGTTGCTGTTCTTCATTAGTATAGTTACAAGAAATTTAAATATAAATATCGTTGCACTGCTTTCTCCAGGAATATTTCCTAAAACTTTTAACAGTGCTTGGCAGGTAAATCTACGTCATTCTTTTATCAAAGTTGGCGCTTACGTCGCTCTAGATACACGATATATAAGAAGTAAAACACGATAATTTTTAAACTACTACAAAATTTATGAAACAGGTCATTTAATTCCTTCCAAATTTTATAAAACCTCTAATGTATTAGCAAACCTTACCTCATTCGTATAATATCAACGTGTATCTCAAACTGACGACACTATGGAAGCATTCAAGTATTCGTGAATATTTTAACGGGAAAGTTTGAGAAGAGTTTATATGGACACACAAGAGTTAAACCAACAATTGGCTAGGCAAATTGTGGTTGCATCTAGAAGTAATTGCAACATAATTTCTGTTAATGGTTTCTTAGGTACAATTTCCTTTAAAACGATGGTAAAAATGTCTACATGTCGATTTGCTATGACGATTTTTCAATATGGCCACCCCCCGTCCACAAGAAACTGGCGTTGTGAAATTTGTCTTCTTTGAAACCACACATGATTATGTTTTTCTACCCATTTATTATTTTCCAACAGAAAATTGTTTCCAACAGTATTTAAACAAAGAATATAATGTACGATCCCAATATGGTGGACTTTCAATACTACGTAAAAGGGATAAGATCGTGCGTTGGATTGTTTCAAGTGTTTTTTTTTTCTTATAAGAAACCACTAACAGAAATTATATTGCAATTACTTCCAGGTTTACCCAAATTTTGAACTAACTTTCCTAGACTGTAAATAGCCTATTTCAAACTGGACAAAACACGCTTTCTGTTGCGGTGTGTCCTTGAAACTAATGGTAAGTCTACATTAGGCCTTGTTGATCAACATGTTTGTGCGCGCGAGGATTATCACGCAAAACATTGTACAAAGTCAGTGCACATTTTTGTGCAGTAAGCAAAAAAAAACAATGTCATTCTTATTAGGAAGTTTGAAGACAAGGAGAATACATACGCATCGTTACTTGTTAAGCTAAAATCTACATGTGTATAAGTGGAGTGAAAATTGAAGATTGTCACGGTCTTTAGATAATCCTCGCGCACACAAACATGTTGATCAACAAGACCTAATGTAGACTTACCATAAACAAACAAACCAACACGTAAATGACAAGTGCTGTGGAAGAAGAAACAACAAAAGTTATTAATGAATTTGTTAAAAGCAGTAAAATTGCTATATTTTCGAAGACATATTGTGGTTACTGTAATAGGGTAAAACAACTTTTAGATACCATTGGACAGGAATATAAAACGATGGAACTTGATGAAATGCCACAAGGATACAAGATCCAGCAAGCTTTGTGCAGGATTACAGGAATAATTACGGTTCCACAAGTGTTCGTAAATGGTCGGTTTATTGGTGATTCTGATGAAGTGTATAGAAAGCATGTTCTTGGCAGTTTGCAGAAAATACTTGATGAAAAATGATATTCATAATTTTGATATCTGTTCCTAAACTTGATAACTTAATTTCAAGTACGCCCTGCTAACATATTTATAAGGAACAAATCAATTAACTAAGAGGTTATTTTGATTGCGCTTTTTCTTTAGTGTGTAAAATAGACAATTGTGTTTTTAACCATTATTTTAATGGCGGAACTGAAATTGCACCAGATGTTTATAGTAGTAAATAATATTCGTGACGGGATCATTCTCAGTCATAAATAAATCAAATTGCTTGCAGAGGATTTGGCTGTCACAGAAGTTGTTAACTTTATGTTTTATCAGACCAAAAATAGTTTAAGGCGTACACGGTTTCGATTCACTGCTCCAAGAATCGGTGATTTGAATCTGATATCACAAATTCAAATCAAAAATACTTGAAGCAGTAACTCGGAACTATTGAAAAACAATTATTCTAGTGATTCTGTAGGGGGTGTCACCCCAAAATTCTAAAGAACATTTCCCAAATTTAAGTGTTTTACGATCAAAATACATAGAAATCGTGCAAAACTCTACTTACACACAACGAATTTTAACATTGCATCTCCCAAACTGAAAATCATGGCGGAACCCCTGAGTTATTCTCAAGGTGAAGTTGTTAATCGAATAATTGCACTTCAATTGGCAATTTAAATGGTGTATAATATGTTTAAAATAATCCAAACTAACACAACGCAAAATTAACGAAATATTAATTTATGCAATATTTAAGGAGAATATTGTTTTATTAGATCAAGAAAGACAACGAGTAAATGTTTAAAACTATTTAGTACGTATACAATAAGTGTAGTATTAATTAGGTTAAATGGAAATACAATAGGACTGTTCACCAGTTATTCATTGGTTTTAAGAAAGCAGATGATTCAATCAAAAGAAAAGTCTATACAATATCTTAGTACAATTTGGAATTCCGAAAATAAAACTTATTCAACTAGTGAGGATGCAACTGAGCGACCACCTAAGCAGAGTACGGATAGGTAAGATAGTTTCAAGATTCACAAGAGACTGAAACAAGGTGATGACTTGTCAGCATTACTGTTTAACTTTGTGCTAGCATATGCAATTCAAAAAATAAAAGAGAAAAAGGGACTAACGTTAAATGCCTTGAATCAACTGTCCGTGTTCGCGGAAGATGTAGATTTAATAGGGGACTATATAGATGCACTATAAAGTAACACCGATGTCTTAGTAGAAGGTTGCGATAAGGTAGGCCTACAAGAAAGAAACAAAATACAAGATAACAATCCGAAGCATTAAGAATGAAGCAAATAAATACAGAAAAATTAAGAACGAGAACATAGATGAAGTAAACAAATTTAAATACTTGGGAGCATATGTAAAAAGCAAAATCGAGGTCACGGAGGATAAAAGATTGTTTAGCATCGGTCAACGCATGTTTTACTCAGTCCAGAAACTCCTAACCTGTCAATTAATATCAAGAAAGTTGAAACTGAAAATATACAGAACGGTTATTCTGCCGGTAATACTTCATGGTTGAGAAAGTTGGAATACGACCCTAGCAGATAAACATAAATTACAAGTGATCAAAAATGAGTTCTTGAGAAAGATATATGGGCCAAAGTGGTACGAGGTGACTGGTGGAATGAAGGAGACTGCATAATGAAATTAACTTACTTTACAACTCACCCGACGTTGTAAGAATAACGAAATTGCGACGACTAACACGAGCAGGTCATGCAGCTCGGATCAGGGAGAAACGAAGACTATATTCTATCCTGGTTGCTAAGCCGGAGGGAAAGAGAGCTTTGGAAAGACCGAGACGACGTTGGAAGGATAATATTAGAAGGGATCTTAGAGAAGTAGGTGTTTGTGATAAAAACTGTCTTGATCTTGCTCAGGATAGAATTTTATGTAGAATGTTTGTTACTGCGGCGGTAAACTTGCGAGTTCAATAAGTAAGTGTATTGTTAATTAGCTTATTTGATCCCATAATTAGTCATGCTAATATCGGTATTGCAAGATCAAACTCTGTAGGGAATTGGTAAGGATTTTAATAAACGCAACAAATTCAGTCGACTATATTTATAGATATCACTTACTTTATACCACTTTGTGAAGTGCCTTTAGCTCCTGTAGATTGGAATGAGAACTGCCATTTATAGCGAATTAATAATTTTCCACGACACTGAATTTTACACTGAAAAGCCTCTTGTTGAGAGAGAATAATTTCCCCCCATATTCGTCAATGCAGTTCTCACTGTTATTTAGGTGGAAGGAATTGAATTGCCACACTTTTGATAGGAAATATTTGGTTTCAGTAGGCCATTGTTGAAGAAAAATAAAATACGTATTTGTTACGTTGTTGATAACAAAAATTCCCAGAGTTCGAATACTATGTGAACCTTTATATTCTCATTTCGTTATGTTATGTTCTCATTTCATTTCGTCATCATTTTCCGTAAATTGCCTAGCTGCATTGAACAGTGTAAAAATTACCGGCAGTAACTACACTGCACAAACTGTTTTAGATGCTTTTGTATAATAAATAAATAAATTAATTAATAGTCCGGGGACCAACCATATGGTTGTATGCAAGTTGGCATACGGAGGAAGTTATTGCTATTCTGTTTTCTAAGGTTCACTAATAATAATATGAGTCACTTGAGTCTTTTGTCCCAACCCCTCAGGTTTTTCGGTAGTGACGTCATCCAAATTACACCTTGTGTAAAAAACATACTGTCATTTTACATCTGATTCATATTTTTATGACAGTAAAAGGTCGCTTAAATATATGCTTGGTAGTTTATTCTCCCGCTTTCGATATACAAA
This sequence comes from Lepisma saccharinum, assembly GCA_022664845.1. Classification (NCBI taxonomy): domain Eukaryota; kingdom Metazoa; phylum Arthropoda; class Insecta; order Zygentoma; family Lepismatidae; genus Lepisma; species Lepisma saccharinum. The sequence goes on from JAGDQP010005290.1 coordinate 16,377, forward strand.
AAGTTTAAGATTAATGCAAACCGAAAAAATCTAACGCTAGATGGCAACACCGTCTCCATAGATGTCTAATGTATTTTTTTATGAAAAGACAACGTGGCCCCTACAAATTCTAACGAATAGAGTTCTGAATTTCAAAGAAGAATGTTTTGGATACCCAGCTGCAGGTAATCCGTGAAAAATCTTGAATTTCTATTATGTTAAAACTGTTAAAATATGATCTATTCTACCACAATCACCTATTCAGTTCCACAGCTACTCATTGTAAGCGGTGACCACATCTTCAAAGGACTGTTTGTCTTTGTTCAGTAGCTTTCGTAAACAGTTCATGGCATCAAAGGAATAGCACGTGTCAGAACTTTGTAGTACTCCATTGTTATGAAGTGCAGAATGCACGCGCTCCTCTACTTCTTTCAGGAGACTATTTTTTATAACCTTGGTAAATCTTCCTTCTCTGTCCAATAAAACAGAATTTTGCGAAGCAAAACAATTCTTGCATCTGAATTACTTTCTGAGTGACAATAGTGTTGACTAATGAGCAAAAATTCCTTTTGGTTGCTGCTATTGGTTCTTTAGTCGAGTGTGTTGGTATTTGTGTCCTGTGTCTTTTGTATAAACCAATGACATCGTGAACTCTTAAAGTCTTTTTTATAAACCTGTGGCAGTCCAAGCCACTTCCCCTTGAGGGAGACTGCACACCATTTCTTTGAATTCAGTGTATTTGTGTAATAGTGCCACAACGGAGCTCCAGAAAGGGCGCTCTCCAAGTCTTTTAATACAAGCTAGGTCCAGAAATGGAAAATCATGATTGGTGTAGAAACCTGGGAACGACGCACAGTGGTGCCAAGTGCCAAAAACGTGGCGAAAAGTCGAAAACGTGATTTATTTTTCAGAAACTTCACTACAATAGTGTTTTTGATGTCGCTGAATTCAAATTTGACATTAGATTTGTCAAAAAACAAAATGGCGGATCCAATATGGCGGATATGAAATTGAAA
>JAGDQP010005290.1:17381-53793 GCA_022664845.1 Lepisma saccharinum
TCAAAAAACAAAATGGCGGATCCAATATGGCGGATATGAAATTGAAAAATGTGTTCAATAAATGCAAATCGGTTTTGTTTGAAAACTTACATATAATAATGGGTTTGGGATCACTGAATTCAAATTTGACATTATTTTTTCAAAAAACAAAATGGCGGATCCAATATGGAGGACTTAAATATAGAAAATATTAATATATCAATGGAAATCGGCATCTATAATATTGTTGAGGTCACAGATTCTTTATTTAATGTTATTTGTTGGAAAATTATGAGGCAGATGTAAGAAATCAACAAAACTAACAATACAAACAATTATTTGAAGAACTAAAATCAGGGAAATGTTTAATGGCTCCAAAAAGGAAACGTTATTGCATAAAAAATGAACAATGCAAAACGGGCACGAACGGGCTTCAGGCTTTGTAGTACTATGTTAAACAATAATTTTGGTCATAAGAACAAGTTATTTGATCGTGGGACATCGTGGGACTTTCGACTTTTGCATCACGACATTTGAAAATCGACAATTTACAAGCGTATTTTAATTGTTTAAGTTATACAATAACAATTAATATACTTACTTTCAACAGTTTTTTCCATTTGAATGTATGCCAAACTAGTAAACAGTAAAAAATACTCTGCGCGGTCGAATACCGATAGCGTTTCAATGTGGCGATATGCGACTCGCCATTCACGAGAGGTTAGAGCAGCTTAAAGTAGTCAGCTGCTTATACTGACCGCTGTAAACGCTCATTTTGAAGGCGGGAGTTACCAACCTAACTATTGAGGGACTTAAACCTTCCCTAATTACAACTTTGTTTTGGGGACTTTTCGCCATGTTTTCGGTATTTGGCACCATAGTGCGACGTTGCCACCGTGGATAGAAAAAAGAAGGTGGGGACCACGTCAATTTTTAACTCAGATAGAGCAGAAGGAATTGAAGCAGAAATGGTACGAACGTGTATTACAGTTGTCTCACGCAATGAAACTTATAGTTTACCCATCAGTGAAGACGTAGCAGCCTCATGCTGCAATCACTTGTATAGAGGGGTGAAAATCATACAGGGCAGATTATGCGACGTCTGGATATGTGTCTGCTGTGTCGAAATCTCAGTGAAACAATGGGAGAATCAACACAGAGTAAACAATGATTGTGTGTTGGAATTTTGAATTTATTTTAAGGACTTTATGTATCTATGGCTCAGACCGTATTGCGTGTTGGAGTCTGAGGTATGGATTTGCAGTTGATGTCAAACAGTGACCACACCCGCAGTAAGGGAAGAAGCTACGTCGGGAAACAATATGAGGTTGAGATGAAGCAAGAGCAGCGTTTGCAACAGCTACAGGAGAAATTGATGGAGCAACAACATAAGGCTCAAATGAAATAAGAGGAGTGTTGGCAGCAGTTATAGGAGAAACTGACAGAGCAACAAGAAACCCAGATGAAGCAGGAACAGTGTTTCCAGCAGATAGAGCAATGGTTAAGACAGTCCAAGGCAGACTCTAAGGAACGGTGGTTAGACGTGGACAAAGAAATGAAGAGCACACCAGCCATATGCCGACAAAACAAGGAAACGCTGGCAGCGACCATTGATACGAAAATGAAGAAAGCACAATCAGAAGCTTGCGGTTACCTGTTCCATTCAAATATGGAAGAATTCGAGGCAAGAGTGTCACCCGTGGGGAATATGTAGGTAACACAGTTAGACATCAACCGACGTATAGACGAGACGCTACACCAGAAGCATATCCTCCGTGCAAGAGCAAGTAACGAAACTTGATGTGAGTAAGCAAGCGAAGAAGCTGGAGGGTAATAGACGTACGGAGAAACCACGAGGAGAAAGGGTGAATGTAAAAAAAGAAGTGATCTCAGAGGAAGGAAGTAATGAACCCTCGTCGGAAGTTATTTGCTAACAGTACCAAGTTCTGAAAACTTAACGATGGTTCGCGTGGACGAAAGCATATTGAGGGCCCTAGTCAAACAGCGCTATTCGTCAGATAAGGAGCCAAAAGTGTCCAGAAGAATGCAAAAGCTAACTTGAAACGAGGAGAAAGGAGAGACCGAATTCGACTATCGGAATTGATGTCCTTCACGCAGTTTTCTGATGACGATTTCAATAAACATCGGGAGGAAGAACGGAAGAATAAACCATTCGAGGTCATTCATTTAGAAACTCTCAGCTACGACAATTCAGATAGAATCATAAGAACAGAGTCGTGTAGGCCTTGCAGAAGACAGTCTGATCACCGCTATTGGGGACTTCGGTGGAGAAAGTCGGGGTCAAGATGCCTGAGACGCATGAGATGAACGAGTGTGATCGCCAGGATCGCATAGGCACTCACCCATCAGATCCATTTATGGTGGAACAGGATCACATATCAAGAATCGACGTTTTCCGGTACCAATACGAACAACCAGGATATATAGCCTGCGTGGAGTAACCGGCTTGTGAAAGATCTACCAGAGTTAGTAGCGGCGCAGAAAGGGAGTAAAATTGAGAAAAAAGGTCGAAAGAAGTGGAATTCCCAGAAAATTCCCTATAACTTCCCTTCTTCCGTATAAGTAAGGTGCTATTTCAAAGCCTTCTCCATTCTGAAAAGAACAAGGTGTAAACAATAAGCCTATTCAAATTAAGTGCAGAGCAGCATGGGTTTCAGTAGAAGTTAACCTGTACACTAAAAGCCCTGTCTTCAAAGGGTTAATATTATCACTGTACCCAAACCAGGGGAAGGGATAAAACACCCTAGTTGTTTTAGTTATTAATGGGCCACAGATACCAGAAAACCAGTAAGTTCTTCCGTAAGGCTGACTTGCATACTACTCGTATAGTCAGCAACATGTCTTTCAAACGGACTCAAACTTTCATAGTCCAGTAATGGACTAATTGTTGGATTTTAAACTAAACGAATTAAATTAACTGTCACAATGTTATTAGATGTTTTAATTTAAATTTTATTTGGTTATTGTTACAGTATTTACGATATAACGATTGCTATTTGCCTGTTTCATAGCAACATTCATTGAATGAATCCCTTGATTATCCATAAGAACAGGAGATATAAAGGTGAATCAAATGTACCATGTACGCTTTAAATTATAAAGAGCCGTTTAATCATTCCTCAGTATATCTCTTTCATTCCACCACAAACCGCTGGACACGTAATATATTCCAAAACTGGAGAGTTTTTACACTGCCTCATGTCTGTTAAGAAATTATAGTTAAGAAAACAAGTTGGAAGCTCGATCTAGATCATTAAAATACCTTACGTGATTTTACGCTCATTTAGATCAGGTAAAATTGGATTATTTTATAAAATAATTATCCAATAATACTCGAATCACTACACATTAATATCGAAAAATTACACTTCCGGTTCGAAATGATTTATCCTTAATTTAATGTTTGGTCTTTAAACATCTATGACTCATATCGACCAGGTCAAGAGGCTTATGTTAGAAAACGTTAGGTTAATTGGCTGTGTCAGATTAGATTTATCAATAATTATGCATTATATGTCGAATAGTTTTCATTAACGTCGTAATATCATGTTAGAGAGTGCTGAAGGTATGGTTGGATAAAGTTAGGTTAGTTCATTTTGTATTATAAAACGTTATTTTAACTTGTTATGCATAGGCTTGCCAGACGTCCCGGTTTGACCGAGACAGTCCCTGGTTTGAGGATGTTTCCCGGAGTCGAAGTCGGTTTCATGTTTTGTTCCGGTGAGACGAAAAATATTAAAATGTACGCAGGTCCGTATCTAGAAGTTGATTTTGGGAGGCGTTCATGAGCTTCCGTGTGTGTTACGAGGGTCCAAGGTATGTTTAAAATGTATAATTAAGCCTAAAATTTACTAATTCTGCACGGAACTCTTAATTTGTGGTGTCCGGGCCTCCTCTTCTAAATATGTCCCTGCACGTAGTACGTCCATAAACTTGAATTGTTAATCTGCGTGTTGACAGTTGCCGTATTAGGTGTCCGGTTTTGATCTTGAGAAATCTGGAAATCAAGGGCGTCAGCATAGACTTCGGGCTGTCTGATGTATTTGTTATGCCTTTCACTGTATGTATTTCATAAAGGGTACTGGCGTTAAATTTCCTTATTTATTACCATATTCATTTTAATCCATATTACAAATACGCCAATTTATACTCGCAGAAACACTCTGCAAAACAGATAATTTAAATGCGAATGGTGTTATTGTATCATTAAATAACTTGTATTTCTTTCTACGTGCCTTTTTTAATGAAGTTCACAGCAGTTTTTCTAGAAAGCATATAAAATCAATAGAGGTCTTTCTCTCTCTCTCTCTCTCTCTCTCTCTCACACACACACACACACACACACACACACACACACACACCACCACTGTATACACAAACTTATGTAAAAGTTTAAAAAGCACGAATCAATCATAATATAGATATTCTTTAAAGTAATAATTTATGGGCCCTTATCTTAAGATACATTGGTGATCACACCACCTATTTGTTTTTAATTACAGAACAAATAAAGAGTAGTACTAAAATTTTGAAACGCAACCTATCTAATACTTTTTAGCATTTATGAAATTAACTGTTTCAGATTTTGCAGCAAATTGTTTTAGTCGAGATTTTTGAAGGTCGTAGCTTAGGATGGCATAACCCAGTAGTTCAAATATCCCATCAATAAGTTATTTCAAATTATTGTTTAGTTCATTTGATAGATTCTGTAGAGAATAATCTAGCCTACTTTCTAAAATACCATTTTGATTTTCATTTGGAATTCGGAGAATACCCACCCACATAGATTTTTTCCACCACAAACCGCTAGACACGATCCGAGATTGAACCGCAGACCAAACGCAGCAGGGGTCAGTAGTCTGTTATTGAGCCACCGTGGTAGAAAATTGATCTGTAGGTGGTAAGTTTCATCTCAATCCATACAGAAAAAATATAAATTGTACCCTCATAGTCTCAGATATTGTTCAAATTATTTTTATGGGTAGCTGAACCAGATAGAAGTACCACCCCATGTCTTCTTTCGCCCTAAAAAAATTCAAAAGCAGTTACAGGGTTGCCAAGTTTTAACCTAAATTTTGCATTTTTGGTAATTTTATGTTTTCAGCCACTTTCAGGACAAATATCAGGCACCAGGTTAAAGGTAAGAGCATGAGCTTGCTTTCACATTGTAATTTACTTATTTCTTAATGAAATGACGTCAAAATTGCCTACATATGACGTCACACCAACGAGAACTCGATATTTCAAAATGGCGGTTTTCACGAAAATGGCAATTTTTGAAGTTCTTTTTTTCGTAGTTGGGAACGTATTTCTTTTGATTTTTCGTGTTGATTGTACAAGAGGCATACAGAAGTTCATAAAAAAACGATTCACGTCTTACGTCACTCGCTTACGTTTTCAGAATTCGACTTGCAAAAGGGGCGAAATATAGGAAATTGTGGTATTTCAAGCGCCATTTTCTCAAAAAAGCCTGCTTCAAAAAAAAATGAAATTCGGTAGGCTGTTAGAGTTAGATACTTGTAACAAACTCTGTAAGTTTCATTCTCGACCCGTTACTAGTACAGTTTCTGCGGGGGTTAGAATTTAGGAACCTCTGGAACTGTCGCGTCAGAGTAGCAGACGCCATTTTGCGCTAAAACGATTCAGAATATGAATTTTTATGTAGATACCAAAAATGTTTATTTGGAAAAATTACACATAAAAACTCAATAAAATTTCCGAAAAATATAATATAGGGCCGCAATTTACAGCTGTATTAGTTATTGACGTCATGTTCTGCGAAAACTACTTATGTTATAATACTACTACTACTATTAGTACTAATATACTACTACTATTATCCGTCGAGAGTTAAGTGTATACTGTTGCTCTTATGGCAACAGCGATTCTGGTTTGACTGCTAAATAAGAAAAACAAAACTGAGGTATCTGCAGCCGTTCTCTCACTTCCGGTTGCCATAGCCAAGAGGCAACGCTCCAGTCGCTGTTAGTTTTCGTCCCCTTTCCCCCGTCAAGGTTTTCAAATGAAATTATCGTTATATTAGATATGTGTGCATGGAGAAAGGAATTAGGGAATTCATTTTCGTACCAATGTTAAATATTAAACCTTTACGATAGTACATTGAAGAGAAGTAACAGTGCGTCAGGGGGTAAGTACGATAAGTAAAACTGCAGCTGTTGCCCATACGTTGCAATAGTATAGACTAAACTCTGGATCGGTAATACTACTGCGTTGGTACGGCTAAAATGGCAACACGGACGACTACAGTGTTATAGGTGGGGACCTTTCAATCGTCTTTCTAAGGTGTTGAAGAATGCTCTTGCAAAGTTTCGTGAAGATTAATTTAGTTTCCAGCTGCAAAAACTGAACGGGAAAAACGAGAAAATACATGCTATGTTCTTTTACTAAAGTTTCGACAGCTGTGACGGCTCGAGTTCCAGTCGGTAACAGTGCACGCCTTCATGCGATCAGTGCAAATGATACTGAGCATACAAACTAAATATTCCAGAAGAAAATGTCCGAACAAAATTGAATACTGTCTGTAGATACGTATTTTCTTATGACTTTATGTCACTGGCTCATGATTTTTTATACTGATTATTATTAGGGCTCGGAACTTGATGACCTAAATGTGAGCTATAAAATTATCTTTCAAATGTGAAAAACTATTTGCTATTTTATGATCATATGAACAAATTATTACAGCGGTAAGCATTTCCACGATCATCGAAAACCTGATGTAAATTGAAAAGCAAAGCGAAGCCAAAACTAGACAGAGTTTTGGGAAGGAAACTTTTTTTTCAGATCATGTTTTTTTTTTAGATTCCATAATATCATATTAACTGATATTATGGATAATTAACATTATTCAAGCTTATCTAATGTTAGGATCTTTCCTCATGGGAAAAGAGTATCTGACTCAAACTTGAAACATTTGCAGATTCTGAAACACAAGAGAAATATTTGCTTTTGTCTATGGGACTGATTAAGAAAACATTATTTTCCACACTCACACTCTTCAAAATTGCAGTTCACTATGATTATTATTTATAAATTCACAAATGAAAAAGGATCGTAGATTCCCCAACAGGAACATCTCTATATTTAGAGAAAATGCTCTCCACATCCACAGATGTGAAGGGCAGATAGTTAAGGTGAACGAGGTCTAAAGGTGAAAATTCCTTTATGTAAAAGTCCAAACTGAAATATTTTCCTTGCAAAATGTTTTCGCTCTTTAACATAGTTCTCTAAAATTTTCAGTTACTGCTAGTCCAATATTTCCTCCACACTCTGCAGATATTCCCCGAGATTTTCTTATTTTACGTGCTACTGTCGGCGTGCTTTCACCGAGTTTTTCCAGTGAAGTAATTGTGGTTGTCAATATGGAAAATTTGCTCTTAATATGAACCAAACGTCCTTTCAAATCCGACTTAGCCACCAGATCTTGAGAAAATACGATAGCAATTGCAGGTATTGGAACTGTCCAGAACTGATTTTATCACGTCAAAAGTATAAAGATTCTGTTCACCTCGCTCGCCTTCTTCGTGGTAAGTTCCTAAACCGCTTCCAGATGTTTACCGGAGAAAGGAGCAAGAGACATTTTGTTTTGTTTCTTGTATGTTTATATGTGTGAAATATGTAAGTAATTACACAAAAAGAAAAATGTTAAAAAAAAACAGAGTAAATAATTTTTAAAATGTCCAAAAATTATTTGAAAACGGGAATATTGCCAGTAAACCGAAAAACGGTAAAACAAAAAAAAGCAAACTAATGGAAAATAAAAATAACGTATTCTGCTTCAGTTTTAGAGCGAAATGTGTTTTGCTTATGGTCGGCATCGTTCCCAAACATTCAAGAAAAGGAAAATATTTCATCAACTTCAGAGCTCTACTAATTACACTGTGAATAACTTCCGCCTGTCGCATACAAAATGCTCTAATTCTGAAAATGTAGTTTGTTTCGTTGACGAAATGCACATACATTCCTCGTATTACGGCCCTCTAGGGCCTATTACGTTTTTGGTAAATTTTGTATTCATACTGGTTTTATCGCAAAATGCTTTTAGAAGTTACTCTGATACGGCTTACATCAGATTGCTGCGAAGGCGTAACGTTCGTACTTTTACCTTATTACGGCCCTATATTATATTTTTCAGAAATTTTATTGAATTTGTATGTGTATTTTTTTCAAATAAACATTTTTTGTATGCACATAAAAGTTCATATTCGGAATCGTTTTAGCGCAAAATGGCGTCTGCTCTCTGACGCGACAGTTCCAGAGGTTTCTAAATTCTAACCCCCGCAGAAACTGTACTAGTAACGGGTCGAGAATGAAACTTACAGAGTTGCTTACAAGTATCTAACTCTTGTGGGCAAAAGACCGACAAGAGGATGTCCTCAGGGGTCGCTTCTGGGGCCGATCTTCTGGGACCTAACCTTCCAGCCATGTCTCGAGATGCTTAATGAACTACAAGAGGTGGAACGGGTGGTATGGTTTGCGGACGACCTGGCGGTGGTAATAAAAGGAAACAGCAGATTGGAGATAGAAAGGAAATCTAACGCCGTCACAAGAGAAATGGCGTCATGGTGCAGTAATAATAAATTAACAATCTCAGCAGAGAAAACAAAATTTGTACTATTTAAAGGAAAACTTAATCTTAACAGAGGACCTATAATCAAAATTAATAATAAAACAATTAAGAGAGTACGAACTTTTAAATATTTAGGAATAACACTTGACGAAAAGTTAAACTTCAAAAAACACACCGAATTGATATCAAGCAAAGCAATCAAAATCGCACATAAACTAGTAAACATTGCGACAAAAGAACTAAGGATACCGATAAAAATTGTTAAGCTGTACCATGACGTCATCATAAGATCTTTAGTCGGATACGCCGCCAGTGTCTGGAGCCACCGGATGGACGATGTCAGACAAAGTCAAACAATAAACAGTGCTCAAAGGCAACTTCTGATAAGACTCACAGGAGCATACAGAACAACGCCGGTGGAGGCACTCCAGGTGGCTGCAGCAACCATGCCGTTGCACCTACAAGTCAAAAAGCTAGGTGCTATGTATTGGATCAAAAAGAAGAATAACGAAAAAGTCACTAGGATACTACATGCTCGTGTGGACAACAAGCAGGATGTGCAGGAAATACTAATCAATGCATGGCAGCATCTATGGCAAAAATGCCCGAAAGCTAGAAGATTATATAGTATAATACCGGACGTGGTTGGCAGGATGGAGCTCGACGTGGATATTACGGGATGTCTGTTACACTTCCTCACGGGACATGGCCCATTCAGCCAGAAACTGAAGGATATGAATATAGTGGAGGATAACCTGTGTCGCACCTGTGGGTCGGTCGCTACCCCGGAACACGTAATGCTAAAATGCGAAGAAACAGAAAACCTGGTTGGCGAACAAAGAACTCTCCTGGAGGATATGGAAATCGCTGAAGTTCTGAGAACACCAGAAATGGCGATTGTTCTCCAGGAGATAACCCAAAAGGTAACAGAGTATCACAGAAGGAAATTTATATCCGGAGGCGACCGAGGCCGGGCGCGGCGAAGACCAGAGGCTGACCAATAGAAAACAGATTAGGGAGCTGATACCGCATGGAGGGAAACTTGACGCGGACCTCGCGGGCGAGGCGAGTTTGCGCGGCCGGTTCGACGAGCGTGAGCTTCGCTATCAGCAGGCGGTATGGAACAATCCGGGTACTAGAACAATCCGAAACTGAAATACATAACGTAAGCAAACTAAACCTATAACAAAACTCCATTAAAAAAAGAGAGAAAAATTAAAATAATAATAATAAAAGTCCTAGTCTTTCGCCTTAAAGTGAAGCTGAAAATTTTCCGAGTTTTCTGCATCTCAATTTGAGTCTGAAACTTGATGATTTTCAGCCCATAGTTATCGTCACTACGTTCCAGAGAAATTCGTCGACAATAAAACTTCAATTGAAGATCTGAATTGCAAAACATCCCAAGTCCACGAAATATCTTTTTTGGGAGGAACATAAAGCTGTACAAGGTCTTGGTATGTTAACTTATTAAACTGAAGTTATTTTGAACTATAGGGGGTTTCTGTGGTGGTATTAGGATCAAAAATTTATGCAAGTGGATAGCCCTTGGAACATAGATACGAACAGAAAAAATGCCAATATGTTAAAAGTGGACTTGGCATGTTTTGCAATTCAGGCCTTCAATCATGCCCTTCAACAACTCACACTTGGAATATGGTGACACAGATGATATTATCATTTCAGAATGGCACTAAGCTATGAGTGTTTGGAATCTGTATAATGCATAATAGCTTTTATTCTTTTCAATAATATAGACTTTTTGAACACCCGATGCTCTTAAAATGTCGATTAATTTCGCAAAATGCTATCTTCAGGCAGTGACACTCTTCTTACATCTTACTCTTCAGAGAGTGAAATTTTAATCAATCAAGATATGTGCATGATTTGTGGTTGAAATATAACACGTTTGTTTTCTCAGTAAGAGTATTGAAAGTCAAAACATGATTCCACGCCATGTCGAACTATAATAATCTATAACGGCCAATCTTGATCGACAACCACGCTATTGGCTCAGATTGCTCCGATATTGGACGATATCTTTGTGCTGCTAAGATACTCTGAAGAATATGTACAAATGTTCCACGTATAACTGAGCTGAATTTTATAAGTATGTGAAGTAAACAAATACTTTCGGTAACTAGGAAAATCAAGTGATTCACGAAACACATAAAATCTGAAGCTTACAATTTCACTCTGTGTCCTTGTATGCTGGAGACTGTCATTACAAACCACAAACGTGTCTCATGTCTCATTTATATCAAAGGGAGTATTTGGTGAGTCTAAGGGACAGTTTCTCAAATTACCACTTGAAGTTACTACATACTCCACTTAACATCAAGGCTAAATGGAAAGTTAATTACACAGAATGACTTTGCCTATCGACCACCTGACTAACTTAGATGACTTAATATCATTTTATCCTCCCTACATAGTGGAACCTTCTATTACTTATTATTGATTTTTATGTTATTCTGAATACGTCGCATAAACAACATACTGTATTTAGATTTTGTTTAACTCAATTTGTGATAATCTCTATTATATAATTCATCTACTTCTTGTGCGTATTATAAGAGATTGTCCAGTAATTTAATAATCTCTAATATTGTATATGATGCTAATCTCTGCTAATCTCGAACATTAGCAGAAAAAATGGTGTGAAGGGAGGTTTATATCATCACGTTTTTAAAACCCTTCAAATTTCTATTCATGTCAAACCCTAATTTGAACAGGAGTGACTGAACTAAATAACACTGAAGACTTAAGCTTGAAAGATAAATTTTAATTTAAGGATGCCTATACTCCTTATACCTATTTCCCTTATCTCGACAGCTGTATCAAGCTTTAATATTCTCAACTTCATATCTTATTATACTGATCCACAAATTCTATCATATCATATTGGACAATAAGTTTCCACTTTTGATTAAAACTACTATCTCTAGATCTAATAATCAATAGAAATAGTTAAAATAACCGGATCTTAAAAATCATGTTCTAAATTAAGTATTTGTATCCAATATTTATAGTTAATTTAATACTACAGCCTGTAGCCTTTCTTAGAAATAATTTTCTCTTTGTTCCTCTCACTTCTGTAATGCTCATGATTAGAATTCGGAACTTCATTACGTAGGTCTCTTTAAATATAACCAACCAAATACTTTCTAACCAAACCGAAACAATTGTATTCGACAATTTATATAAAAATACAAATGAAAAAGTGTTCAACTTTTGTTAACATTGACAAGTTAGTGTTGGTGTCTCATGTTTCCATATTCAGCAGGAAGGCAGTAACAATTCAAAAGCAGTCGGATTTTACAAATCAAACAGTAATTAGAATGATGTACCAAAAAGTGGGTTGTTTTCGCTTCAGACGCATGGATTTATTAAAATAATGTGCTGTATATTAGCATGTTAACTCTTAATAGAAATTACAATAACGTCGTGATCTTGTTATATAAAGTTATCGCCTGTCATCAAGAACCTATCTACCCAACAACTCAACCATTCAACTCTAGTACTCATATGTAATGTGATACAAAAATATATTATACAAAAGTTGTATCACTAGAAAAATACGTTTACAGTCTCCAAAATATTCACTAATAATACTAGAAACATTCTACATATATCGAGAAATCGGGCAAAAACCTTGGTGAATTTTTAAAGAAATTTTAATTCGTCGAAACGAAATTTCCTGTTTTCGAAATGAAAAATTTTGAATTCTGCAGCTATTTCTCATATTACTGACATTCTGTCGACAATAATTTGAAAAGTTACTGTTTTCATTAAACCAAAAGCGATATTAACATTGAGGGTTACTGATATTTGATTTCATTATAATCTCTATTAAGATAAAATGAATTTTATGGGCGATAACAGCACTATGATTATAACCTCTGAAAAGAGTAATCTATAACATAATAATACATCTTACGAAGTCAGTGTTAAACTCAACAAAATGACTTGAAAAAGACTTAAGCGTCGTAAAAATTCCTACAAACGGAAAGATGCAACACAATGTGAAATAAAAACACGTTAGTTTCTTTACTATGAGGTGAAATAGTTTGTATTATATTTGAACTTATTCTGTAACCCTATTACAACTGAATGTTATCAAATTCCTAGATCTAGATATTATTAATTCAACGGAAGTTAACTATAAGTTATTAAATAATTCATTATTTATGAATTATATCTTTCAGGACATGGTTTTTGCCTTCGATGTTACAGGAGAAGAAACAAAGAGCCGCTCCATATTCTGTTTTACTACGAAATGGGAATTAAAATGGTACTCATATTTATGTTGATGTTAGTCGTCAGAAGTACGTCCTTCATAGCGAATTCTCATGAACTAAAAAAATACTTTCACCATGACATCCATGACCTTATAATTGTTCAACCTATTAGTGACTTGTGTAGCACTTTATTTGCAGATGCGAAAGTAATAACTGTTGTATTTTCGGAACATACTAGTACACTGGCGAAGTCGTTTCTGATAGAAATGGTAAGAAAGTCAATTCCTGTATTTTCTGTACTTAATAATTGTACATGTAATCGCACGGGATATCGAGGAATGCCATACCCAGAATAAAATGATCTTGTTGTCATATTTGCACATGATACAAGCGTTATACGTTGCTCTCTTGATTGCGATAAGGATTCATATTGGAAAAGTAGAGCACAAGTTGTTGTGGTTTTTCAGTCATTTGGATTAAAAGTAAATGAAGAAGCACTGATGGAAATAATGTCAGAGCAACTAGAGATATACATGTTGAAAGTGACACTTGTGTATATTCCAGAACGTATAGACAACTATAGTAATGCATTTCATTTGCATGATTATAAAATCAAGAATATTTCTATAATTTCATATAATCCAATCTCTCAGACCCACTTTACTAAAAATATTGCACTAAAACAGTTGTCTGATGCTGATAGCGTATTTGACAAACATTATTTATCTTGGAAGTTAAACAATCTTCAAGGCATTTCAATGGAAACAAGTTCGGTTCAAGTTCGAGGTCCACCAATTTTCTCATTCTGGGTAGATAATGGTCACTACTTCACTGATGGTTATGTGTCGAAAATATATGACACTTTGGAGGTGTACATAAACTATACAACTGATTTCATTAGAGTGCATGATTATTTTAAATTCGGATTTAAGCAACCGAATGGAAATTGGACAGATTTAATGGGAGATGTTCAAAGACAAGAAGTGCACATCACCTACTCGCTTTTAGGAATTCTTTGGGAGAGACTTGATGTCATGGAATACAGTGAATATTACGAAATTGCTCCTGCAAACGTTTTTGTGCCCATGGGTAAAATAATCCCATCCTGGAAACTACTCATATTCCTCTTCCAAATGAACGTTTGGCTGGTTATTGTGGTAATATTTGTTTGTATAATATCAATACACAAAATAGCTACTAAAGTAATGATTAAAATTACGTCATCGAAATTAGATTGTACTGGTGCCGAACTAGGAATTTTGACAACGTTTGCAATTTTCATGCAAGTATCTGTGGACCAACCAAATAGACATTCATCGAGGCTTCTTTTCATTAATTGGGTGTACATTAGTTTAATAATTATGTCTATTTATCAAGGTGCAATTGTTAGTATTTTAACAACACCACAGCATTATCCAAATATTAATACTTTGAAAGAACTTTTCAATAACAATTTCATACTAATGGGATCGGCGTATTTTAAATACCTATTAAATGATCAATCCAATCTAGTTTTGTGAGGATTGCATGAAAAGTATGAGTCAAATGTCGACTTTGAGGGAATAATCCAAAAAGCAATTAGTGGAGAGCCAGTGGGACTCGTTATTTTCGAAAGCGTATTCCAATATTTAAAATCAAAGATTATACCGTGCAATACTTGTTCTAAATCCTTCCATAAGTTAAGAGATACTCTCGGCCTTCAGTTGTTCGCAGTAGGGTTTCCAAAAGGTTCTTATTTCATTCCTTGCTTCAATACCATAATCAGAAGAATGCGCGAAAGTGGACTGATATTAAAATGGTCTCGAGATGAAATTCGGAGTGTAATGATGATTAGTCGTACCTACACGGAAACTTGTGTCAATTTGAGGCCAATATCACTAAAAGATGTTCAATTACCCTTCTGTGGTCTTCTCTTCGGATATCTTCTATCTGTGTTTACGTTCGTTTTAAACCTCTGTGTTACAAAACGGAAAATATGTTTAGAATATCTACGCAAGAAAAGTGTTTAACTTTCTTTATACTTTGTGTAGCAACGTTTTAGGGCTGAGTTAATCTGACTAATCTGCTCATAGGAATCGTGAATTTATTTTCTTGCAGTACTTGATTTACAACAAAGCGATTTTCTTTTTGAATAAAACTTCGAAGTGCGCTACAAAGCATTAGCTGCTTATTTTTGCGTCTAAGACGTTCTCAACCCTCTCTGAAGGTTACACACGCGAATAACTTCACTATGTCACTCCTTTTTGCATCCTTTTCCCTACCCGATACAAGCCTGAGTAATAGATGTCCATCGTTAATGGCAAAATAAAATTCAAATTCTTAGTAAGTGACTCGCCTCCTCAGGCATATGATGAACATATTTTTTATCATCCCATTGAAGTCCCAAATTATAATTTTCATGGTAGCTTTAAGGAAGACAAATCCAACATGTAAACAAATTTTGAGATGTCCGATTTCGACAAAATCAAATTTGAAAATTTCGGAACAATTTCCGGGAAACACACTTTGTCTCCTTTTGCAATTCAACCAAGTTACATATCAAACGAAAGCGTGTTACGAGAGCTTTAAAATGAGCCCTCACGTAGCTCTCTATCGCTAAACATTGAAGAGTACAAGAATTTTGTAAATTAATAACACGGAAAATGTGACTCTTTGGTTCGTTACGAACGCTAATAGTACAAAAAACCATAGCGTAAAAATCTGAAAGGAATAATTGTTTATATACTCCACTGATACAAACAGGAAACCGAAGATTATAAAAATCGGACAGGGTAAGGTAGAATGTTGTTAAAAATTATGTTGATATCATATGGAATGATCCAGAACATCTTATTTTATTTAAATTAAGTTAATATAAAACGTTTGTAAAAAAATGAAAGATAACTTTTTATTTAAGTGTTTGTTTATTCAGCAAGTAATGTACCGTTATTCTAGGAAGTTGATATTTTGATATGTGACCCTTTGTGTTTACTGTTATCTAAATAGTGCTGTATTTTTCTGTGCAGATGAATTGATGTTTTCACTAACAAAAGATAACACTTTATTTACTCCTTATACTGAAACCTGTAAACTGCAATATGTTAAAATGTAAAAGGGAAGTTCACTTTAATAGAAAACATATTTTGAACTGTAATTCATTAAATGAGATGCCTATAATCATTTATTATAAAGTGAAAGATACACGTTTTGTGAATGCATCAAACTGAATTACCGTCACTAGCTGAGAACTTGAAAGAATTGTGCACACGTGTGACTTTAACAAGGTCTGATAATTTCTCACAATCTTATGAGGGTAGTGGTATAGTGGAAAGATTTATTTCACAAATTACTAAATAGTATAACATTTTCAGACCCAAGTTTGTAAAGCAATTAAACATTAGAGTGAAATACAATTAAGAATTGATCAACGATTTAAGTGAATTTA
Organism: Lepisma saccharinum; assembly: GCA_022664845.1. Lineage (NCBI taxonomy): Eukaryota > Metazoa > Arthropoda > Insecta > Zygentoma > Lepismatidae > Lepisma > Lepisma saccharinum. The sequence continues at coordinate 33,634 of JAGDQP010005290.1, forward strand.
TTTCGGAAAATGTTATGAAGTGATAATCAACGTCTGTCGATACACGGAACATCCGTTTGTTTTCTGATAGTGAAATAACAAGAAACAGAGCCTTGTATCACCGAAACTTCTGGATATTGGACCAGCAATGTGCCTTTAGCAGGGGACATGAAGATGACTAAGATTTATGGGAATATACTTTCCCGTACTTTATTGCTCTAAATGCAATATCTCATAAAATATTACGTTAACTTCAAACTTCGTGCTTGTGAGAGTAAGCGTAAGGAAGGAAGAACAGAGGGAGGAGAAGTAGATGAATGTGGTTTTGAAAATGGTTGTATTCTGGCACATATTGGCCAATATATTGAAGAACCTGAACAGCAATTCGCCACCAGTGATCACGTTGATCAAGATAACCAAATTTATGGAAGTAAAGATAGCAGTCATATCATGTCAACGGGGCCAGGCAAAATGATTAGCTTATAACAATTATTCCATGTTTAGAAGTTAATAATTCAATAATTCATGAAACGTCATGTTTGAACTTTGAGAGTTATATTGATTTTGTTTATAGTGTTATATGAGTGATGGTCTGTGCTTTTCACGTGCTGCGAACATAATTCTCAAAGATTTTTTAAAGAATTTTCCGAAGTTCAAAACATCATTTCAGAGGGTTTGTTCCAAAAAAGTATCTCATCAAATGTCTTGTTTAATTTTAAATATCATAATTGAAGACAAAGTGGTTTCTGACACTTTTTGAAGGGTAGATTAAGCCTCTGGTATCTCTAGTCCAATTCAAATATTCCCTTCAAATCAGTGAAATACAGGGAAATCAAAACAAAACAAATGTAAGATGGATAGTTGAACGTGTAACCACCCTTTTTACCTCTCTATGTTCGACTTAAGATCGTTTCGGAAACTTTTTATAAGGAAAGTGTTGATCAGCTAAGCTGCCTTGGTTTGCGTGTGTTATACAGCAGGGTCGAAGTAATGTGATTCCAGTATCTCTACATCCAAATACTTTCGGCATTAATCATTCTCAATGTGAATCATGATCCTTAATCAGCTACAACAGGGTCCTCCTTCCGTGACACATGCGTTAGGATCATACAACATTTGAATGCTGTAATACAACAGAAACGTGGTCTGCAAATTATAGATTCAATATAGAAAGAGAAACTTGGGGACCCGCTACCCTCTGCTTAGGCTAGTATCTAACCGTAGGTTGACAACACAATGCGCTGCAATATATACTGTATATTAATACTTTGATATTTCCATGTCAAAGTTATTTAATCCTCAACCAGGTGCGCCTGTTTCTTTACTACTAGAAGGCATGTGGGGGTATATTTTACTCCCAAAGTGGATTTATCAATTTGGAATAAAATAATATTGAAATGCATTACCCATAACTTAATAAATTCACTAATGTTCAGTGTGTATACCATTTATCTGCTTTTCAGAATCTAAAATTGTAATTTTAGTATCACTTTGCAGACTTACGATTGTTATTACACACGTTACTAGTCGCGTGGGGGTATATTATCTTTTGTTGTGGAAGATCGTTTGGTGCGGATGTTACTTAAAAACTGACAATAATGAACTTGTCCCTTTACGAGCACTGTTTTCGGATGTTACTAGCTACCTGAGCAGTGTGGCCAACCGGTAAAGATCTCCGCAAATAAATTTACCGACTTGGGGTAAAATTTACCCCACGCGCCTGGTTTAGAGTTAAGGACTAGCCAAAGTATTCTCCCCTTGGTGCAACGTGAGTAAAATAAGTAGGTAACATTAATGACCAAAATACTTGTGCTCCTACTACTATTACTACTACATATATTATTACTACACATACTGATACTATGCATACTAATATTACAAATGCTAATAGTACAACAGCTACTACAACTACAACATCAACTGCTACTGCTAGTACAACTACTAATACTACTGCAACTATTAATACAGCTACTGCTATTAGTACTACATCTGCAGCATTAAATCATCATTTGCACTACATTTAATTTGTTTTGAAACGTTATATCTAAATATTTCTGGCTTTCAACAAACGAAATTTGAATTACCAAATCTAAACATGTTTTTTTTTTTAATTCTGATTTAAAAATGGATACAATGTATTTATTTTATTCTAAACAACGAAATTACTGTTTGTCAATTAGCTCGCGGCATATTCACTTCCTGTGACTTAAAATGCATTTATTCCCTACGCTTTTCTATCGACAAGTAAAATTCAATTTAAATACAAAAATCAGGGACAAATTCCAGCGTCGATACTGTTGTATCACTGCCCAAGGGGCGACGTATCAATTGTGATTACTAAACCTACATTCCTGATTAGTTTTTGAAAATACGGGTTGAGGGGGAAGGGGTAAATCTCTGAAAATAAAATTTAGTCAAGTACCACTGAAATAAATTAGATTAAAGTTCTCAGATTTTGTTAAAACGCTACATTTTAAATTCTCAAAAAATGGCAAGTTAAACTTTATCAACCTCGACTTTGAACAGGCAAGTTTATGAAATTATTTGGGGGATTCAGAAAAGTTACACCTCCAATTTAGTTTTCAATAATGAATATTCATTCGTGAAGCATTAATCCTACTAATTTCTAATATTCACTTCAGTTCACACTCTGTCTCCGACAACATATACTTTCGATGACTTCAAAATACTGAAAAACCTTGACCATACAATAATTTAGAAAAACCTGCGCAACCCGGCTGGTGTATTGAAATAAAAAACTGATATATCAATAATTAACACCGCAGAAAACATTCACACCTCACATCGATCATTAACTGATTGAACAAGTTTAACTTCTGAAACTTGTACTCAGTCACACTCACTTCCACTCACCACTTTTCTTTCTCTCATCGCATTTGCCGCTAGTGTCGTAGATAGATAAATGATAACAAACTTCAAAATTAAATCCTAATTAAACAAAACACTTTCAGGGCCGTAGCTAATAAAATTAACAATATAATTCGTTTTCGTAGCTAGGAAAATCACACAAAATAGTTGACCCGGTATAACTTCCATCAGGTCATGTATGCGCATGATATCCCGGTAGTCGATTTCTATCTTTAAGAGTATTAATCAAATTATGGCTTCCACAAAAAAAAATTATGTGTGGAATATAATTAGCTGTTATGTCCAACTCACTGGCAAAACATTTAGATCTTCTGCAATAATTTACGGCCCTTTATTAATATTTTATATTTATCTGAAAAGCTATATACTAAAAAAAAAGTTTTGTTATTGACCACCTCTGATGCGATGGTTAAAACCTTCGATCAATGGACAAAGTTGAATCTGTTTTCGGAAGTAAGGAGCTGCTTCTAATTTAACGTCTGAATAATTTATAATGCAGTCATGAGAATACATAAAAGCACATTCGCTAAATTCATTATCCTATGTACACACTATAGAAATCGAATTTTCTATCACGTCATCCGCGAAAGCTCTTCCTTCTTTCGGGTTTTTAATTCTCTGAAGATTGATAGCTCCTATTATAACACTAAACATTAACAAAAGAGCTGAAAGTACTTGTTCTCGTTTGAGTAAGAATTCAAGATAGCAAGGAGTGTTTATTGGCATCTGAAGGTAAGAGCGACTCTCGAGATATTATATTTTCTATAAACGTAATTTCCTTAATTCGAATATTCAATGGTATACTGCCTTGAAATAAATAAATGTATTCGTGTCTTAAATGATACTGAAAGTAGTTAAATATCATTATACAGAAGTGGGTAAAAGCAGGTTTACAATTAAGTAGCCGTAACACTTTATTGGCGTATCTTATTTATTTATTATGCATGTGTATTTTCTGCATTCCTTTATTTGTTATTATGACCGAACGTATTGCATAATGGCCTGTATATCCTCCTATACGAGCAACTGTAAACCAACTCTGCGGCCGCTAATTCTGATGGGTTTCCTCTAAAATACATCAGGCAAATGTATGGATGGTACCGACAAATCTAGGCTTCGGATTTCTACATTCCAACATCCGTTCCCCGACCGCATCTCAGCCTCAGCCTGAAATGGCTAAATGTAAGAAGTAAATTCAAACTGTAAAACTATTTATGCCCGCTTCTAAATATAGTTGAACCCAATTTTACTTTCTACCTTAATGCTTTAAACAATAACAGATGTGTCTAGATTTCAAAGTACACAAGTGATATTAATACATAAAAAGTTAAATGTAATCTTTTGCATGTAATTCAGAATGTATATGAAATATTTCTTTTCATTTTTTTTACACAGACACATTAAGATAGAGGATTCCTTAGTACTAAATAAGGGTATTTTATGCAACGTATGTTGCGAGTTACATAAAAAAATACTACATCAAAATATATTTTTTTATATTTCAATGCCTCTTGCATCCCGTTACATTTAGATGCCTCAATATATTCAGGTTTGCATTTGTACTTCAATAGCTGTATGTTTCCTGAAAATGTACCTTCCTTGAATCCTATTGGAATGAAGAGAGTTCAAACTATGATTTACAGTTGAAAAAAAATTAATATCAGTATATGTAACCAACTTTTATACAACGGCGTTCAAAATTATTGGAACAAAACGATCCTTGATCTACATCACTTTAATTGTGTACATATTAAACCTAACTAAGCATAAATTGTAACTAAGTTTCGTTTCATTAAATACTAATAATTTTAGTTAGAAATTAAACTTACAAGGAACACTCGCCAGGTATCGGAAACCGATTTTGATGTAAATTCGCGTGTAGGTACAGTGTCTTGGTAAACCTTCACACACAAAATTATAGGTTCTCCCCTCAGCAAAAAAAAAACAATGGAACACCGAGAAAGATGCAATATAGAGAGCTAGTAAATTGAATACAGAGTACGGAATACACCTTCTCATTTATAAACTGTTTCATTTATTGAAACGAAACGGCTATTAATGGATACTGGACAGGAGGTGATACATGCTGGATGGCATGGCAATAATGATAACAATAAAAGCGGGCACCTTGACTATGCTTCAACATTTTTAAATTGTAAGTTGGTTACGTTACATATCAGTCTGTGCTGGAATGTTCCAAGAAACCCAATGAGCAAGTCTATTTCGGCATAACTCTAATCCTGTACGGCAAAATGACAGGTGAAGTTGACCTGCAGTATGTCGCTTTCATCTAGCATTAAGCATTCTTCAAATTAAGGCTTCATTTTCCGTTAATGTATCGAGAATTTTGCAGTGCACAACATTTTCCGGCCATCAGGATCCTAGTTTCGAACAGAACGGTAACCCTTATGTAGCCGCTTGGTTTTTGTTCCTTCAATTGTTCCAACAAGCATGCTGTTTCATCATTTGGCTCACACTTTCTCCAGGTCAAATTGGCGTGTCATCTTGTCCTACAGGATTAGAGTTCTGTCAAAACTAGCTTCGTCATTACGTGTCTTGGGACATTCAAGCACAGGAATTATTTGTTAATGTCACCTATAATTTTGTCTGTGAAGTTATACCTAGGCACTGTATGCGTTCCTACATATGGATTTTTATCAAAATCGGTATCTGGTGCCTAGAAAGTGTTCCTGTTAGATGTAATTAATAAGAATTTATTTACAAAGGAAAACATAACTTTATAAACTGCAAATGTATATGAATTCAGTCAACTCAGGTAACTCCAAATTTTGTAAATGTATCTTTTCTCCACGTAACTCATGAAAGTTTATTTGACAGTGAATGAACCTCTTAGTCAGTTTCTTAGAAGGTAAAATGCCCGAAACATTGATTGCAATTGGCAAAGGTACGGTCTCTCGTTTTACTTCAAAAGAATAGAAAATCGGAATTCCTTTGGCTCTATCATCCAAACCCAATTGTTGCTCCAAACCGGGTAAATCTGCTAGGAATTTGCAATACCGGTACCTAAAAAATAAAAAAAAATAAAAAAATATGTTATTAGAAAATTTAAAATAAAATTGTTTCTAATCTCACAATCTTATTTGATTATTGCTACTTCTTTCAATTCCTAATTGCTTCCTTTAATATTTTTAATTCTATATTGTATTAATTTGTAACATTCATTATTAGTTTATATTATCTAAATTGGCACGTTTGGAAGATACTTTTCTGCAAAAGTTAGCTCTTACAGACTTCCCTCAAAGATCTCAAAATTTTCTGGCTTGAAGTTTATTCAGATTCCTTTTCTGGGTTCTGTCGATGCACTTATGACATGAGTAAATTCATCTATTTTCTTATCAAGGCTTTCAATGCTCTGTGACAGTTTCAACAACCCTCTACTGAACATCTCTGATAACTTTAATTTTATTGTATAGTCCACCTAAACATATTTGAGTAGGATGGAGTCACTTGAGGGCACTTTGTGAAAAAATGCACGAATTTCCCGTACCTGGCTAATAGCAAGTAGTCGATTTTCCAGGGCTGTGCGATACGCTGTGTCGCAGTTTTTGACTGCAATTTATAAAAGGCTACGAACAAGAGTTGTTGAAACCTATAGTGTAACTAACCTATAAAAGGATACCATAGCATAAAAGGCTACGAATCCTATCTAGCCCTATTTAACATAGCCGAAATTTAACCTAACATATTGCATAAAAGGGTGTGATACTCATTTTCAACATACTAGATATTCAGAAAAGGGCACGAAGCTTTATTTAAAATACCAATGATTAGACAGAGCAGAGGCTATGGACCAGATATTAAAACTATGTCTACGAGCATAACAGAGATTAAATGCCTTGTAGGCTAGCCAAAAAATAACATGTTGTCTTGGCTAAAGCCAAAGGACAAACCGTGTATATCTCGTAAATGGCGAAAACATCTTGAGATTTTGTTTTTACATTTGGTATGATGGCATTGAACAGTATACGCAAAAATTGGTGATTTCGAGGTCAAAGGTCAAATATTAAACCTTGTATATCTCGTAAACGGCGAGAGATATTAATATTATGTTTTCTCATTTGGTATGAGGGCATTGAATAGTATATGCAAAAGATAATAAAAGTACTATTTGTAAACTATTTCCTTTTACTATACTAAAACATAAAATACTATAGTCACTTTTTCCAAAAAAGGACAACTATTTAACATAGTAAAAATACGGAAAGCGTCCAACATACTCTACCGTGTTTGTGTATCTCGCGAACAACACACGCAAACACATGGTTTATGAAGAACTTAATCTCACGCCAGGGACCAACACACACACACACACACACACACACACACACACATGGTTTACGAAGAACTTAATCTCACGCATAAACGAATAAAACATAATATAGCTAACATTAGTGTTGTCTTTTGAAAATGTATTTAAGAACTCATGTATTGAATAACCAGATGCACTTCATACTACATAGAGAAAACAGTAGTGTCCACAAAATTGAAATGAATCACCTTAAATACGTATATTATTCCATGAATAAAATCAACTGTTGCGTTTTAGAAACTTTATATGATACGATATATACGGTATAGGTATCCATATACTCACCATGTCTTGTATTACATAAATAAATGGCAACCCAGTGTTCGCCGGGCTTTTTACCATTATCAGTATTTGTAATTAGTGCTGCAGGTAGTGTATGAATAAAGCGAGGTAACTTACCTGCTGCATATAAACCTATAAAATGACCTTGGGGTAAATGTTGCTGTAATGCCTCATAGATTTCAAGGCTATTCAACATTTTAATCAATATATATTTTTTTTCGTTGGAAATCAATTTCCAGTTCAGAGGATTTCCGTAAGTAACTGCTGTTGCAGGAGATGGTATCGCCTGGTTAAAATGAACTTCTAATCGTACACTTCCCTGTCGTTGTAGACTAGTATGAAATGCCGCAGCGACACTAGAATCAGGAGTTAATTCAAACACCAGTATTGTATAATCATTACGGTACTCGGCAGCGAAATATCATTACCTTGATTAGAGTAATAAATACCAGAACCTGTAAATAACGTAGAATATGATTGAGTAGCTTATTATCAAAATATGGCTTTAGATGGGACGGGTGTTCCGTCAACATACAATGTAAAAATGACACACCAAAATGCTTAAAATGACACATCAAAATGTCGTTTTCCCTTAGCAATTCGCACAGTATCACCTTCTAATTTTTTTACCTTAAACACTAGTACTAGGCTGTTTCACTAATCTATTCCACACTTGTTGAAACGTACTTTGGTTCACTAGAACGAGTGGTAATTTATGTGTCCCGTGTGATCTAGAATTATATCCGTGAATGAGTTTCGTCAAGCCATTAATATAACGGTATGTTTTTAGAAGTAAATATGTATATTTTCACATTCCTTGCTTCAGACTGCGATTTGGATGTTCTACGAGGCTTGCCTTAATATCGGGGTATTCTTCGGCTGTGAAAAAAATATGAATATTATGTTTTTTTGAGGAACGTTTGGAATCTTTTATTTAGAAACTTTGTACCTTTATCTGTTTGTCGTCGTATGTGTCTATGCTTGGGTGTAGATGCAAATATTTTCTCAATGCCTCTTCAAAATGTTCACTTGTTTTACTGCGGACCGGCACTGCATAGCGACAAAATAGAGCTATAACAGTTTAAATTTTACGGTAGGCGTCATCATATTTTTGAAGATTTTGTAAATCAACCAGATCCGCCTGCCACTGTTCGTCAATGTTAAACACAAGATAGGGATTGCGTTGAAAGCATTTTCGCACTGGTTTATGCACTGTATATGCCGCCTGTTCTTTTAACCACCCTTCCACTCGCTCTAAAGGTATTGATTTTTTAACATTTTTCCATAACGCCTGAGCCGTTTAAAACGATGCAGGATGTGCTGGGTTGCAGTAAATATTAGCCAACTTCTTCTTCATTATAGTTTAGAGTTGCGCCATCCTACAGCTTTACTTTTACGTGATGGTCCAGACTCCACCGCTTCCTTTCCCTCCTCTGTATTTGTGAGGCAGCAGTCAGCTTTCGAATATACTCTAGACGTTGAGGTTTACATATATATTATAAGGGTATATTTGATTTGGATAATAGTATAGTGAAAGATTCCCAGCCAGCGGGTTGAAGATTTTTCTTGCGACATCTAACAAAATCAGCCATTAAATATACTGTATTAGCACTAGGGATTAATTTAACATATATATTAACGTTACCACTTGCATCAAAATGAATATTTTGGTTTTGTTTTAATTTGTGTAATGAAGACCTTGCTTTACGTAGACAGGCTTCGGGATAGTAGATATTATATCACCGCTCTCCTCCACCACCTCATGATTCTTTGTAATTGTTGCGGGTGTGGTGGGTTTTTGAACAACTTGTAAATATTTTGGCAACACCTCTCTGTACTGTATTTATTTTTCTTCTACACTCATACTATTGTTACTTAAAATTTGTTTCATCTCATCATTGATATTAGAAATAGTTCAGTAATGACGTAATTTTGCTGGCGAAATCAAACTAAGTTTTTTTCGCATTCTGCATGATTACTATTTAATAAGACTATATAGTATACCTCCTAGAATGGGGACAAGCACGGATGTGAGAAAACCAACTTTTTGTACAATTACTCGTTTCTTCTTTTGTTTCAGCGTTGGTCCTTTATTTACCAAATACCTTAGTTGATTTTTAATTTTCGCAATCTATTTTTCTATTCTTATTTAACGGAACATTTCTTTGCAATACCTTATAGGAACATTCACAAATAGAACGAATTAATCATTTCCTACTACTCTACTCTAATGGTTATTATGGTAAGATTATCTAAAATATTGAAGTTATTTTATAGGAACATAAACATAATTAAAAGAATCCGACGGAAAAACATTTGTTCGACTACGTTGATCGTCAGCGATATTTCCTTTTAAATCAAATAATAGATAACCATAAGCATTTCGAGTTACGTCATTGTAGTCCTTTTGTATATATTTTGCTTTATTAGGATACAACTGTCTGTCAAGATAATAAATTTGAGCCCGATCTCTAGGATTTCTAAAACATACCATGTAGTGACTGTTCAAGGAAATATCTCGCATACCTCTGGCCTGGTGGAATATATTTGGAATAATAAACATAACACTTAAATTACGGTGATGACTACCTTTAGTGAAGAAATCTACAATCTGACCCTCACACCCACGCATTACATCAACATCAACATCAACATAATACAATTCACCCCCCTTTGCTGTTTTATAATATAATTTCACGGCAGAGCATCGTCCACCGTACAGAGCACCCCTCGGTCTGATGGGCTCTTTCCTACGCGTCGGATTTTCGTCAATGTGAGGGATTTCGCGCAATTGACGCTTCCTATCACCCCCACCCACATTTCATGGAAAATATAGCCTAATTCCTGACGAGCAATTTTTCTGACGGTGTTTTCATACCGTAACTCGAGTGTGATATTTGGGTCGTGACATATAGGTTTGTTGCGGCCCGTTGAATAACACTTAGGACAGCCATGGTAGAAACACCATTTATACTCCCATACGTGTACTTGAATATCTATGTAGTCGTAACCGTCTACTTTAAAACTCCGTTCACAACCATTTCGCGACCATTGGCAGCATGCTGAATCATAATGCCATGTATTTCCTCTTCATATAACAGCCACTGTATTGTCTAGTCAAATTGATTGTCAGCCCACTTATAGCCGTTAATTGAAAAAATAACAATGGGTTTTTCTTGAAGTAAATTGCGGCGATGCACTAAATTGCATGCAGAAGCAATACTAATTACCTCAATCAGAAGGCTGACATTTGTCATTGCTTGTAATTTCTGCATAAACGTAATACAGGCACCCCTCAGAAGGTCTACATCTAGACAACAGTACCGTATTAGTTCTTTTTTAAAGTGAAATGTTTGCTTCTATAAATATTCGTTATAGAAGCGCATATTTTTTTATGTTCCATTCGCTGCATAAAGTCATACAGATAATATTTAGGATCGAGTGCTGGACCAAAATATTTTAGTGTTAAAATAGTGGGAAATTACCCCTTATCGCGTGGAATATCAAAAGCCTCCTCTAGGTTAGCCAGCGGCATTGCAAAGAAATTCAGGCTGTGGGTAAACTTTAAATATTTCCACTCGATACAAAGTATTTTACAGTATTTCATAATTATCTTAGGCGTCCAGTGTTTAACGGTAATATAGGCGGGTAGAATAAAATGTGCATTATATCCGTTCGCATTATGAGCGACACAGAAACCTTTACTGACGTCTCTTGGCTTGACTCTTAGATAAAATAGAAATTATACTACACAGCTCTCACCGTAGAAAATATTCTCTTTTCTACTACACACGCTACATGTTACATTACCCCACTATTTATACACTTATAACACACCTGCTGCGAAACTAGTAGGTTTGGTATGTGTTCATTCATATTCTAACATATCACCTCATCTTGTCTACATTCAATATCGAGAAAGACCATTAACCATTTTAAATACTGGCGATTATATTAGGTTTGGGACGAATATAACAAAAATGATTATCCGCCATCATATTTTTAACAATTTGTACAATATTTTTCACCACATTGATGGGCATTTCTACCTTCCTTAATAACATAGTTCTTAAGACATAATCTACAGACTTTTAATTTCGAACATAGGCCTGTTTGAACGTGATGTTGCATACACTCATTATCGTAAAAACGCCTTTTACATTCCTTACAATTTAGAAATGTTGTTGTTTTTTCACGTGGTGGACTTTTCCGTCATATACTGCATAGCGTAGTACAGTGTGCAATATGTCTTTCTTTACTCGCATATTTCCTGTTGCACACATCGCAGAAATATATACAACTAAAGGCCGTTGTCAAGCTGGTAATCACATTATATTGATTACTTAAATTTAGTACATTAATTTTCGTAGGGCCTCCCGCACCTTCAAAAAGCGTTTTATCACCCGCCAGGCCATCATACACCGTAATATTATATTCTCGTAAATATGCTTGGAATTTTCTCAATTCCTGTATTCTACCACCGGCCGTTAGAACAAACCCGGCATTGTTACATAATGTACTTGTTTCAAAACAATCAATTTCATACGTTGATTATAATAACGGTCACTTTCCTTTTTATCACCTTTATTATCCACAACACCTTTAACAATAACAAAGGCCTGGGCAAGACAATTACTTCCTGTATTTGTGACAACAAGAATATCATTATAGTTTTTCATATATTCATCGTAGGTGCTAAAATCCCTTTCCCACGGTTATCCCCTATTTTAACCACGTAATTTGGTTCTCATCCTGCGGGCTTTGGGATAGTTGTGCAGTAATCATTCTGCCGTTAATGCCATTTTTTTAAATGTTCTTATAACATCGTTAATAATACTAATATTATTATTAATACCTGTCATTTTTACTATAGAACGGCTGGGGCCCTTTTTTCTGTAACTCTGAACAATCTGTAAATATAAAGAATAACAATTATTATTATCAGTATGATTTCGTTCTAGTTTTAGTATGCTACCGTTAAGTAACTATAAATGACTATGGACTTTGGTTCAATAATAGCCTATTATTATCAACAAACGTGTGATACCGTCAAGTAACTATACATGGGTGGGGTGGCCTTTTCGATTATAGCATATTGTCGTTTCCCATACTGTATTATCTAACTGCTTTTTTGAAAGCAATGCACAGAGGACGAAGAAGCTCCACATTGTCTTCGTTTTTGATTCCGTATTATGTAAAATTACTTGTATTCTTTACTCTTTACCAAGAACGTACACCAGCAAATGCATTTTACAGCTCTTACTTAAAGCTCGATTTGAAAGAGTCAATCAACACACACAACATGTACAGCCTACGTACCATGCGCGTGTAGAATAAATTGAAAAGAATAAGGGAGTAAGACTCTACCCCAGGTGCCACTTCCTTCTCGAAAAGTCTAGAAGCACTCGTTTTTCTTACCTGGGTTGTGTGCGAGAGACTATTAATATTTTATGTTCTTGTTTTTTATTAGTTTTTTCAAAATAAAACATTATTGTTATTATTGAAAATAAAACATTGTTATTATAAACAGTTTTTACCACTCAAACTAAAAGTTGTTTGCGTTAACTGTACGTTATTAGCGTTATTCACAATAACGGCTCTACAAGCAATTTCGTATATTTAGCATTTTCTCCTCCCTAGTTGAAGAATTCTTTGTGTGTGTGTGACACGGAGAAAAAATAAATTTGTAATGTACTTCCAATATGGCCGCTCTGTGAACAAGGTGTTGGGAGAGATTGAACATATACGAAATTTCAAAAGTTTTTGTGGAAAATTGCTATATTTTAAAAGCTAGTAAGCATGCAGAAAATATTATTTTTTATCCTTTCCAATATTCACAACTATTTCACTGTAACGTTTTTCACTAAGAACTAACGTGCTACCTCCATCCACGCTGATATCCCAGACTGGACTTAAGAGTAAGATTATTAGTCATCGTTTCTTGTGCGCTTAGCATGCGTCATAGGTTTCTGGAAGCTTCTCTAGAAAAAGGCAGATTAATAAAAGTTGTGCAATAATGTAAATCAGTGCTATAGTCGCTGCCACTGCGCTGTGTGTGTGTGTAGTAGTAGAATCTCTGCTATGTTAAATAGGTGGGGTGAAAAGACTGTAGCCACTGTCCTGTAATGGAAACTCTGGTAAGTTAAATATGCTATGGAGCGTTGGTGTGCTATGTTAGGTTAATTTCCGCTATCATGTACTGGTATGGAGATGGATCGTAGCCATTTTATTAGGGGCTAGGTTCACTAGAACATTCAACAATTCATTATATTGTTCGTAGCCTTTTATAAAATGTAGTCAAACCTGCGACACATCGTATTGTACAGTCCTGGAAAATGAGAATCTCAATATGTAAAACAGTTTACGAGATATTTTTCCCATTGGCTTTAGCCTAGATAACATGTAATCTCTAATATCAGGCACTGGTATGGGGCCAGGTCTCTAATCTATGCTATGTTAAGCAGGTGTAGACGGAAAGACCGTAGCCTCTGTAGTTGTTGAAAATTTCTGCTATGTTCGTAGCCTTTTATGAAATCTAACCACAACAAATGCAACACGGTGGCTTTCGTTGGTGGCGTCCATGTTTTAGTTTCTCGGTGTGGGCGGGGAAGACTGTGCTGTGCTGGAAACTGACTTCTGATCTTATCTATGTTAAATAGGGGCTGGAAAAAGAGCTTCGTACCTTCTAATATGCTAAATAGTGGTTCGCAAAATGTGTAGTCGAATTTACCTCTGTAATTGATGCTGTGTTCGAATCTCTGCTATCGTGCACTGGATTCGTAGCCTTTTATGGTATCTCCAATATTGTGCACTAGTGTACTATGTACGGTTAAATATCTCCTACGGTTCGTAGCCTTTTATGGAAGTCACCACTTCTGTTCAACGCCCTCATACCAAATGTGAAAACAAAATCTCAATATGTCTAACTGTTTACGAGACATACTGGGATAAATAGTTGACCTTTGACCTCAAGGTCACTACTTTTTTCGCATATACTGTTCAATTCCCTCCTACCAAATGAGAAAACAAAATATCAAGATGTCTCGCCGTTTACGAGATATACATAATTAAATATTTGTCCTTTCGCTCTAGCTTAGGCAACATATTATTTTTGGGCCAGCTTAGAGGGCCGTAGTCTAGTGACAATCTCTGGTCCATAGCTTTTGTGATGTCATGTGCAGATCTTCGGACATTTTATTTTTGGTCTAGCCTAATCTCTGCTAAGTTAAATAGGTGGGAGCTGTACTCTTTGTCCTGTGTATCTGCTAGGGGCTGGACCATAGCCTCTGCAATTTCTGCTATGTTGTAATCTCTGCTCTGTCTTTCAGGTCTAATCTTTGCTATGTTAAATAAAGCTTATAACACTTTTCTGAATATCTACTATGTTAAAAAAAGATTATCGTACCCTTTTATGGTATCGCGCGTTGGTGTAATATGTTAGGTTAAATTTATCCTATGTTAAATAGGGCTAGAAAGGGTTCGTAGCCTTTTATGCTATCGTATCCTTGTAGATACACTATCGGCTTCAACAATTCATTATATTGCTCGTAGCCTTTTATAAATTGTAGTCAAAAACTGCGGCACAGTGTAGGATCAAAACTGGATGTTTGACTCTCAGTGTTCAATATAGATGAGCGTTGTTTTGTACCAATTTGTGTTGTACAAAACACAATATGTTTATTTTGATTAATTGAACCTGAACTTTCTTTAAGGCGCTAGTTTGCAAATGGATATGACGTGTTGCGCCCTTAATTTTATAATACTGGTAAATCTGTTCCTTGTTGTTTTCGGTAATGCATACTGTCGCGCAAAATGGTTTTAAGCAAAACAGTGATAACGAACGATGGGTTCAAAGTGTAATGTATGACTACCATTAGGCATACTATTCGTGCCTTCGTCTGTATTATTCTGGAATTGTATATTGCGGCCTCTTGTGTGGTTGAAGTATAACTGCGGATTCGATGCAGGTTGGATTTTGGGCGGCCTCCGTCTCTACGGTGGGGAGAAAAACGGTGGTTCCGGGTGTTGGTATTCCTATTGTTCGGGTGTCGGGTTAAAATATCGAGATGGTGAACTAGGAATGTCAACTAGAAGTTAGGCTCTCCATTCCAGATTGCTGAGAAGGAGACTGAGAGGTCACAACAACGATTGTGTTCGTTAAGTCTGCTTTCAACTTGTCTATGCTTTGTTATAAATATACGAGGGTTACTCCATATACTTTGCAATGTGCAGAAACTATTAGAGATAGAGCGATACCTTTTTATCTCGTTATAGATGAGATATCTAGAAGATTGAAGACACGATCAACTTTACCGCTCGTTTTCTGATTTTTGTGTGTGCGTGACATTTGTGATCGAAAGTGTAGACATTCTGTTTGTTCTAATGGAGCTGTCAGGCGAAGCATTTCGAACCACGATTTACTAAGAGTTTCGAATGGGCATGAGAGAGAAGGTCACGAGAGGTTGAGGTCAACTTTTGGGGATATCGCTTCAGCATATACGGCAGTATTTAGATGGTACAAGGACTTTCAAAGGGGTTGGACGGCATTGAAATATGAAGTTCTTGAAGGAAGACCTCAGTGTTCAACAACCCAGGATTTAGTGGCTGCTGTGCAAGTCATGGTCTCCAAGGATCCAAGATGTACCTATGCAATGACAGAGGAAGCCCTAGGTATTGGATCCTCAGGAGTTTACACATTTTTACAGGAACATCTGTAGCTGAAAAGGAAGTTTCTCGGTGGGTACCCCATCAGTTGTCGGACTTTCAAAACGCAGAGAGGATGAGAATTGCTCGTGAAACATTAAATATCCTAAACTCAGGTGGACACTAGATCATTACTGAAATTGTTACAGTTGATGAAATCTACAAACCATTTTATGACTGCCCCATTCGACAGGAAAACCGTATGGTTCCATGAAGATGACCCGACATCATCAACTGTGAAAAACAAGGAGCAATGAAGAACGTTATATACGCTGTGTTCTTTCGTAGCACTGGTTTAGTCGTAGCTATTAGGTTACAAGAGCAAAAGAGTGTTTAAAAAAAACTGGTATCCAACAGTGTTTACCCCAAGCTCTTGTATCCCCCAAAATCCGAGCTTAATTATTTCAAAACGATAACGTCCCCTCTCACACTGCAAAGCAAGTAATGGATTTTCTCCAGGACAATCCTGTCAAAATACTTCAGCATTCTCCCTATTCCCCTTGATTTAGCTATGTGTGATTAGTGGCTGTTCTTTAACATTAAAAAGCTATCGCGGGGACGTCGTTTTCACTCAGAAGACGAAATTGAAGTATCAATCATGAACTTTTTCAACAGCATTCCAAGACAAGAGTGGCGTCGGGCTTTTGACTTGTAGCAGAAGATATTACAGAAGTGCATTGGTGCTACAGGAATTATTTTGAATATATGTAAAAAAGTTTTGTTCAAAAGACGTATAGTTCTCCCGTATTGCAAAACTAATGGAGTGGCCCTCGTACTAGCTCGGTAAGCACGCGAACCAAAGATATAATTGTACTGTCTTGATCTTTGGAAAAACACGGGTTGTGTTTTCGAATCTGTATGTTATTTTGATATTTGTTTCCTTTAATTGCAAAACTTAATGAGACATATGATCACAAAGTGTGTCTAGTTCTGTTTGCTGGTTAGTTGGATAAGCGCGAGTACTTTCGGGTAGCTGTTGCTGAGCTAACGTTCTCTTCAATTTAATTATTTCGTGTTGGAGTTGTGCTATGCCGTAATTGGCGTGGTCTGTATGCAGAGGCTGGTAAGCCTTAAGGAAAATGCGGTGACATTTGGTAATGTGGATATGATGGTTGTTGAAAGATTGAAAGATTGGCAGGATAGTATGTATTATATTCCAGCCCATTTGAGATAATTCGTATGATTTTTTGTCTACGCTGTTCTATTGAAGAGAGTGTGTGATATATGGGCTAAGACTTCCGGAGGAGTTGTTGAAAGGTTGTAATCGGCTTATCGGGAATTTGTTGTACAAAAGATGACCTAAACTCCTAAAGGCGAAAGCTGGGGTCACCAGTGGTTCGAAGAATCAGCTTCCCTAACTTCTTCCTTCCGTTCTTAACTGGCGTCGAGGTGGATTGTCTCCAAATGACTTCTGTCATATAGTGATGCACCATTTAAGGTTGACTAACGTCGCTCAATTCGATAGGCGACAAAGATGAATGGGCTTGTCGCGACATCTTCTCTTCTTGGTAGGTTTCCTGCTAAAATCACAGGCACCACTATTAGAATGGGATATTGGGCTGCCAAATTTATCGAGAATCTAGCCAATCAGAGATGGGTAGCATCTGAGAACTCTTGATCAGGTGACGGAGGTAATGATGTAAAATCTAGCCAATCAGATACATATGTTATCTCACGGCTATTGATCTCGCGTAGTTGTTAGTCATTCTATACTATTGGATATATGAATAACTGTAACTTCATATTCGCATATTTCTTTTCTTTGAAAGTGAATTTTATTGAAATTCCGTAGATGAGGAAAATAGCAGTCATGTCTGAATCGTGATATTAGTCCCATTGCGTTCCCTTGTTACACACTGAATCATAGAATACTTGTTAAATCTTTTATTAAGAATAATCTATTTCATTTTAAAACTATGTCACTGATCTAGCAGAACGATTGTTATAATATATGAGCCAAAGTTTCAAAGTATCAATGGCGAGTTCAAATGCTGTTTATAAACTGTGGTTGTTTTATATAAACTTATACTACAGACTTTTCAGGTGTGCTTAAGCTAGTTCTAATTTAATAGAAATGATAATTATATCAATTGTGTCCATTTAATTAGTATGCATTCGCATATTTAATAAAACTCTATAATTCGATAGACAAATCCCATAATCTCAGCTGAACTTCAGCATGCAGTTCCAATATACCATTATAATTCTGAATCATATTTTTTTCCCAATATAAACAAAAATGAGATTAATCATAAAGCAATTGCTGAATTGTTTTCCTCTGGCTCCTAGTCATATTGCGTTTTAGTTTACATCTTCTTCACAAAACACTTGAAACATCGTCGTATTAACTTACTTTCGCTTTTCGAAAAATACTTACTTCAGAACACCCCTATTGCTCCTGAAAATAAATAATAAGACTACATCTGTAGTAAACGCAATTTACACGGTGATTGTTTCAGTTCCGTTACAAAATCAACTGTCTATCTGCATTTAGATAGACTACATCTATCTACTTTCTGACTACAATAACTTCTGGATTTTCATTCGCATGATCTTCTAGATACAGACAGATATATGGTTTGGACTTTTGACAAAACACACCTAGAAACCTGTGGCAGTATAGAATAATATTAACCAATCTCTTTCTTACTCAATGTTGCTTCGAGCTGTTTATCCAACCAACGCTTAAACAACTGCTAAACTTTTTTAACCCTGTCTCACTATTTCTACTTCGTCCTTCGCACCCTGTTGTAGCTGCGATCTGGATTTATTTTCATTCTTTATATTTGTTTCTACTGCCAGGTTAACCATATTCTCTAAACGCAATGTATTTATCTCCTTAGCTACGCTCTTTATATTATTCTATTTTCTTTTGTTGTTTTTATTTTCAACAGCCGAGTTAGTTGATATGTCATTTGGTTTGCTTATTTTCTTCATTTTCAGATAGCGTTTCCTTATAACCCTGCTTCTCTTCTGTCTTAATTCCGTAGATTCTAAATCGAATCTGATGCAGTGTATCCGTGAGTTCTGTCTCAAGTTGCCTACAGTAATTTCTGTCATTTTAACATCTATGGCATGCGATGATTCTAACACTTTTTTTTACGAAAGTAATCATGTGCTGCTCTGAGGTGGTTAATTATTACTTGAAAATGCTAACCTCATGCGGTTGTGGTTTATTAAAATGTGAGCTTTGAACGGTGATTTATGTAGTAGTATCAACACTATCTTAGTAATGTTGTTGTCCCACAATGTCATTCCAAACCTCCTCCAAATACCTTGGAGGTTATACATTTGTCGAAGGTCCATCGTGCAGGTGTTAACTTGCCAGATTCAATCATTATGGAGCAACGCGATTTCTTTGTAGGCACGTGCAGACTAGTTGTATTCGGGAAACTTATTATAATATTTACATACTAAGGGACATTTGAAAATCTCGTGCACAAGATTTGATTATTATGAATCTTCTTCGTGGATCATTAGCAACCAATTCTGTTTCTACCGGCAAAGGGACAATTGATAATAATGTGTTATTTGCCATAGCTTTCGAATCAACTGTACCACTTTTTGTTTTCCATATTCTCAACTAGACTGATTGCCTTAAATAAGATTAGGTTTAATTCTTCCAGAATTAACAGTTGAATTTTCTGATTGACTATTTCTTGTGGAAAATTATTTACTAAATGTTCTCCTATAATCACTTCAAATTGATATGCCAAAGCTTATTTAATTTACACAATAACAAAGTATTTTGTTTACATGATGTTGCTGCACAAACCTGTACAGATTAAACTTCATAATACTGTATTATGTACTTTTTTAGCATCATTTAAGCGATATAAGGTTTAGTTTAAAGCAAGGATTGAAACTTTGTGTCATTAAACTTGATGTGACTTTGGTCTATATGCTTTTGTGATGAAATAAGTTTAGTTATACTGTGAAACGTAATATTTAAGTATTTCTGAATAATGGTTAAAATT
>JAGDQP010005290.1:58702-79359 GCA_022664845.1 Lepisma saccharinum
TTAATTATATCGCTTTTAATTACTATAATTGTCTGTGTGTATAGTGTTGATTATAACAAATAAAAGATGATAAAGATCTCTCGTGATATAAAATGTTATTCTTTAGCTCTGTTTTTTGAGCTTCATTTCTTGACTTTAGGAAACAGAAATTCAGAAATGGTATTATTTATATTAGCATTTAATTGAATTCTTTAAGATGGTACTTCCAATCAAGTGAGAATACTGCAGCAGAAATTAGGCACACGACAAATCTATAAGAGCTTATATATACCGAATATGCAAGGAGCAAAGAACATTTTTTCTTCGAGTTGCGGAATGCATATCACTTCATTATAAGATACGCCGCATTATTTAGCTAATCGTTCCAATACAAAAACTTTCATTTAGAATTTTACCTCTCCTAAATTACAAAATTTCATTACGATACTTCCCTTCAACATATTAGGAATGAAATATTTTAGAATACCGCAAAATAATAATTAAGCAACCAATACTAAAATCAGCTATGATTTTCTACTGCTAAACCAACGATCTCCTTAATATAGGATCTCACTAGAGGTATCTCATACCATGAGGATAGAAAATAGTTGAGCATCAACATGGAATTAATTAGCAACCAAGTACTGATCTTAGTGCCATTTATGTAAGAAGATACACTGCTTTCGTTAGGGGATGTATAGGAATCCCAATAGGCCGGACAGCTGCCACGTGTAACAACACGTTTTCGGCGAAATAGAAAATATTTATGTGTTTTTATTTAATTAATTGTTTTTCATGCTTATTTCTTATTAGTTTTCATTTTCCTATAACAACAATCGTTTTGAAAGAATTTCTAACTAAATGTTGAGACAGTGGTATATTGTTTCAATCAGTGTTAACTTAAATTGATTTTGTTGTATTGTTCACTTTCTATTTTTTTAAATACTTAGTTGTTATAATGCAGATACTAGTTTAATTGTTACAATGGTAATGAACGTAAACCATGAAACATGTCATTTTGTTGAAAAACCACTTTCAGGTTATGAAGTAATTTTGCATATATTATTTTTTTTTTCAATATATAGCAGAAGCAATTCTACTATTACTCGATTAACTGTCTTACGATTCAATACGAGTGAATACTTATCAGTATTTCGTTTCTTAGCTTTCGGAAATTGGTTTACATGAATGCACTTTCCGTCTGCCGCCTCACATTTATTGTATTCCATTGCACGCTATTCCTAGATGAGAAAATGGATTGACTTCCCAATTATCTTTATATTCCCTGAATATATTCGAACTTTCGTAGAACTGATTTTTTTTCCTTGTTATGGTGTTCTTTATTTCCCCAATGGATATGATTTGTATCTTTTATAATTTGCAGATTGCCTTACCATCACTGGATGACCTGATGAATCGGTAGTTTTTTTATTACTTACAGTTCTTAATTTTCATATATTACTTTCTTGAAATCTAATTTATATTTCATCCCTACCATCATGTTCTTCGTTAGATTTTAGTTCTATTTGATACTCGTTATTTCTTCCAACATTTGATACTATACTATCAGATCTCTAATTACCATATTAACTTGACTACGTTGCCTTCGACTTAATATATTAGACAGATTTTATAGTCATTCGCTGATAGTTCGTTCTTTGTTACTCATTATTTTAGGTTTATTCTTAATTATATATTCTGCATAAACAAAGAACATATTTGTTCTTAAACCGATTTCTTCCATTACTCTTCCAGCTAGATCATCTCTCTTCTTACTTATGACTTTCGGGTTTACTTTGGTATACCATATACCAGGTGCGTAAATATGAAACCGCAATGTATGTACAGAGAAGACACAGTGATTGGATGACAATACTAAGAACTATTTTATTCGAAGTATTGGCCATCGCTAGCGATACATTTCTACCACCGTTCCGGCAATATGTGGGTGCCAGACAAAAAAACTGTGCCTCTTGTGCTGCAAACCAGTCATCAAGCCATTTTCGTAAATTTTCGTAAGATGTGAAGCGCTGGTCAGCAAGTACTGGCCCCATGGATGCAAATAAGTGAAAATCGGAAGGTGCCAAATCAGGTGAATAAGCCGCATGCGGAATGATATCGCAGCGCAATGACGCAATCGTTTTCCTTACCGGTTTTGCTGTGTGGGAGGGTGCATTATCGTGAAGCACAATCACTTCATGTTGTCTTCGGTCATATGCTGGTCGTTTTCACGCAAAGCTTGATGCAAATCAATCATTTGTTATTGGTAACGCTGGATATTAACGACTTAGAAAGGTTTCAGCAGCTAATAATAGATCACTCCCTTCTGATCCCACCAAACACAAAGCATTGTCTTCCGTCCATAGCGATTTGGTCTTGCAGTCGATGTCGCCGGTTCTCCTGGAGTTACCACTGATCTCTTACGCTTAGGTTTCTCGAAATATATCTACTTTTCATCACCAGTCACAATTCGATGGAGACATGATTTATTTTTGTACCTGGCGAGCAGCATTTAGAAGTTTCTTCGGTTTTCCTGCTGTCGTTCAGTCAATGCATGTGGAACCATTTTCTCCACCGTCTATATCTTGCCTATGGCTTTTAAACGTATGGAAACTGTTTCCCGTGTCACATTTAACTGATCCGTGGTGGCTTTCACTTTTTCGGTTGCTTCCACGTTCTTCGTTTCTCAAAATCGTCACTTTTATTTTTTTTTAAACCACGCATAGCAGTGTGACTTACCAAGAGCATCATCACCGTAACCTTCGACAAGCATGCGATGCTATTCTGCAGCAGTTTTCTTCAAATGGTGACAAAACATCAATGCTGTCCGCACATCGTAGTTTCTAGGTGCAAATTGCGCCATGTTCAACGCTATTAAACACTATACAATGACATGAAACTTGTCCGGTTGTGAGTTGCAAATCTTTATCGGCAGTCAAAACAAGCAAGTGACGCTAAGGACGCAGTATTATGGTAACCATAATGACAGCTAACGCCATCTATGCACAAATTCCGGTTTCATATTCACATACCTGGTACATTGCTTCTTCGTAATCACTTATATCAAACTAATCAACTATCTCTTTCATATTTTTGTAAAAGTCATCTCTTTAATTTGGTGGATCAAACAGTATGAGACTGCTACATATCTCTAACTTATTTTCGTATTTTTGTTTCATCACAATGCCGTGGATGTCATACACATAAAATACTTGGATGGAACAAGTATTGATATATCATCATAGAAATACTGGACCATATATTAGAATAAGTTTTGGAGGTTGGACCATTTTGTATTAATTCAAAATTGGTCAAATTTTAGACAAAAAAAGCTTGAATTTAGGACAGAATAGACAGATACAGGTCCTGAATAGTAGTGAGTTGAATTTGTAGTTATTCTTAATGCAGCGCAGCCTCCAGCTATAGTAGAGAAGGAGCCAAATCTATTCAGGTCCGAGGAGTTCTCGTAAACCATTCTTGAACAGGAACAGAAGTCTGACTGATTACATTAGCAGCCTGCAATATGCCAGTCTCCTCTGCAAAGAAGTTTGCACTGTTGTATGGGCATGGTTACCTGAGAGACATGTGTACACTGGTGCTGTAAGTTAACCGTGTAATGTGATAGGGAGCTTGCCGAACACTACGGTATAGTTCCCCATACCATAATGGATCAGCCATCATGTTTGACAGTCTGCAACATCACAATATGCTTCAAGGTCCGGCGGTCCTTATACTGCATCTTGATATTTTGACCAGTATTGTATTTCGTCGACCCTGTTTTACTGTTCACTGTGCATGCGGTCATAACATTCAAGGCCGTGGGTTGTGTTTAACCACGTAAAGTCATTGTTTTGCTCACAGATGCCCAAGTTAGACGGTCACCTACAAATAGAGAAGTTCGAAATTCCTTTATGCGGTACTTTCTGATCACTAAACACACCGTCAACAAACATACTTCCTTACTCTACTAGTAGTGCACAATCCATTCGTTCTGCAACAAACAAAAATGGTTTATGTACGCCAGTGTTACCAAGCTCAATTACAATAGGTTTCGCTTTTGACAAGTGTATCCCTTATTTTGGTCAATGTATGTACATTGTTTTTAATTTAAATGTGTTCCAACCTTTCATATCATGTTCATAACCTTCATCACTTATCTCGTTGTTGTTAAGAAGTGTGAAGAATTTATCTTTTACGTTTGTATTTGAAGAACAAAAGAAAACTTTTTAATGTTTCAAACAAACTAATTCATTTAAAAGAGTTTAAAAGTTTCATTTGTATAAACCAATAGTCTAAATAGACCTATGTTATGTGTTGCGAAAATACATTGACTAAAGCATATCACGCGATTCCTGACATGAAAAAAGTAAACGTTATAAATATTTCAGGGTGCACATACACTTCATTTTTTTATCTATATGCTACTGAACGCGAGTGAAAATGAAGTGTAGATATTGGTATTGCTAATATGGGTAACAGTAGAACTGAGGCGACATTATACATTCAAGGTGTTAAACCTGCAGTACCCAATCTTGTATATTAAAAATTTAAAGCATTAATTTCCAGATAGGTCCTTGCCCAATGAAAAAACGAACTAAGATTTTGTCAGGTTGAGTTTATTTTTCTATTTCCGGAAGAGCCGCTATGGGCCTTGGCCTGGTTGACGGTAGTACTACGTTTCAGTTACTACAGATTTTGGGCTTAACGTAACCTCAATTTGTGGCCGTGTGTCTAAATCTCATGACCATAGTCCGCTATTTTTTTCATAACAGTAGCTCCTAAATTATCCTAACATTTCTCGCCAAACACCAAACCTTTCAGCCCTAAGAAACGGACGTCTGATCGCTCGCAGATACTTTGAGAGCGTTACCGACTAGGCTATAAATTAAGATTTTGCAATTTGAAACTCGTCTCTATAATCGTTTAGTTATCGATAGAAATTAAAAAATAAAATCAGAATCAACAGTAAAAGTTGTATATTTTTTTTATTTTTTTATAATATACTTTTGCTAGAAGCTATAATATTGGACAAAATAATCATTTCCAACTTTTCAACATTTTCATAGCTGCACATGTCCAGTTGCGTTGACAAATAAGTGTATAACAAGTTTTTATTTTAAATTCAAAACATTTATGGAGCTTGGAAAGGACCTGCCAAGATATGCCAGTCTCGATAGTTCATTAGACACGCAACAGATTCCCCAAAGTGAATTCATAGAAATTGTTTGAATTGATGGTTTTTGGAATACTCGTAAACAACTACCTTTAAGCATGTAACAACAATGTGTTTGCGGCGTCCATATTTCAAACAAAGTTGCCTCATGGAATGATTTCAAAAAAGGTTCGTTCCTGCATACCAAGCATGTGTATGTTACATACATTTCAACGAACATACATTATGTATATTTGCATTTATTATATCAGTTTAAATAGTATGACCTACTGTGGTTCATTGGTAAAGTTTTGCTTAACATTCGGTAGGTCGTATGTTCAATTGCAAATACGTGCCATCCTGACTGAAGGTTTTCCAGTATCGTTTCTTACAACGCAAAAGCCGAGAGCTTTCCTTTAACTTCGGTCCTGATGGACAACTTCGGACATCATTGTCCGTCCCCCTAACCCGCCCTCTGCCTTACATGCTTAAATGTTATAAATAAATTTAAATCAAGATTGAAACATACAAATATTGTTACCTTTAGAGATTCCGTCCAAATGCTTTGTGAAAATGAAATTGAAAATTTCCAGATATTTGTTCATAAGATACTGTGTAAAGATCCATCTGGTCCATTGCAGAATTAAAGGAACAATGCTGGATTGAACTATAGAAAAGCTGCATTTTGGTTTGTGTTCTACGCATATTTTTGTAGTGGTATACACGTTGATGTGTTTTATAACGGATTTCTTAGATGTTAAAATATAGAAGAGGATCATTCGTTAAAAATATGTTAAAATAGTTATTTTCAACATTTTGTTTTAGGTATATCAACTCTGATTATATTTGTAATTATGGCTAGAGACCGTTCCTTATTAGAAAATTAAAATATTTTTTTCTTAGGGTAAATTGCTATGTTTGAGTCGCTTGTGTTCTTGTTAGATTGGATACAATCTTGTCTAATTTGAACGACATAAATGTAAATGAGTCGATACATCTTAGTGTGATAGCTGCCACCTTCTTTCTAAATGATATTTCTCGTTCTTTGTTATTAGATCGATTCATATTTCTAGCAAGCTAGTTCTATTATAAAACAATGTGAGTCATAGACTGTGAAATTGTATATAATTACTGGAAAGCGATATGGTACTTTCTTTAGATATTAATGTAGTTGATTGTTGGTGCCATGAATTTCGTGCTACGTGATCGTGATGATGTAATTTATGATTCTCCTCATTTCTTATTGTTATTGAATTTTATACACGTTTATACTGCTGGCACTTCTATATATGATGCTGTGTTTGTAGTACAATCATCATCAGGTATCTCAAATGTTTGTTTTGAGTAGATGCATAGTAAAATATATATCAAAGATAGTTTTCCTTTTATATATTTGCTTAATTCAAAATAAAGTACTCTAATCAATTCTCGTTCCAACAGTAATTATTTTTATAATTTTGTTTTATATTAGGATGTACAGTAATAATTTTCATGAGGACTACGGTCAGTCCGTCCATGAGTGATTTTTGATATTCAAAACACTGTGATATTTTATTTTACGGGTGTCTCATAAATACTTGAACAGGCACCCAAGTAAATTTATCTTCTCTTTCTCTTTATTGTTCTTTCTTCTTTCTTTCTCCTTCTCTCTCCCATTCTGATAAAACACCCCCTTTCTCTGATGAGCCACCGGAACTAAAATATTAGGAAATCATATGGCACGGCCTCTGGTTAAGCTACGGGCCTTGCTACATAATTGTGTGGGTTTGTGTAAGGGGCATTAATGTTTTATTTTAAACTTCAGACAAGCAGTTCTGTAACCGCATATGCCGCTTCTTTCCTCTCTATTTCCCACGCACATTTGAAATATAGTTAAATTTGAATGTACTCTTGTTTGATCACGGTAGGTGCGTATATGTGTGTGAGTAGCAGGATGGTCATAAACTGTACTGAATTTGTGGGTCCTTTCAGTTCCTTAACTTATAATGAGGTGAGTTGTTACCAGAAAAGCTTCTTTCGCAAGATCCGTAAGAATAGAAAGAGAGGAATTAAGAAAATTTCTGGATACCCATACTTATTTGTGACCGTTCATATAGCTTTTGGACTTGATAAGCTAATTATTTTTAAATTGTTATTTAGTTTCGCGCATTGTTCACTATTTTGTTTGCATAATATTAGCGATCATCGTTCTAAAATGTCAAAACAATGCGCTAAAATATCGTTCACTTTAATGAATATATCAAAATAAAACAAAACGAAAAATAGCAACATCGTATTCTACAAAAGCACTCAGTGACTGAAAGGAATGTTATAGGTTCTTGTAAGCAACTCGAGAATTTTCATTCTATCGGGATCAAGTCGGGTTCCTTTTTATTTCATATAATGTCTGTTATACTGAAACGTCTCTCGGAGAAGACTGATGCCAGCTGGTATGAACAAATTTAACTTTGGAATTTTTGACAATATAAAATATTTTTCAGTAATCAAGTGTCACGTGGGGAAATATATTTCAAGTGGTATATCATGAATTTGAAAGTATATTAATTCATTGCATCATTTTATACTCATAAGAAATTGTTCTATTTTTTGTAGTTTATCTAGTTTCTAAATGCTCGATAAAATGGGTCAAAAGGGAAAAGATAGTAAGAAATAATCATACAAAAGTTCTACGATATTCTCTTAAAGAATTGAATTGAAAAGAAATAAAGACCAAACAGACAAGGAAACAATTGTCACTGTTGGCTTTTCTATTATGAGGCTTGAGATAGAGACATCTTAAAAATAGGCTCAGAAACTCTAAAAAATTGAAATTTGAATACGTAGCTTAATTATATCCAACAAAGATCTCTCACTCCTTACATGTGTAATATGGGAAAGCCTTCCTTCTGAAGTAATTCTGTTTTAGTAACTCGAGAAACTTTGACTCTGACAGTAGGATGTAAACAAAAATGTTCTACGACTATCCTATTTTCACAGAAAATACCAGTGTTAAATATTGTTTATAAAAGTATCAAAAAATATCGCGGTTATTTTAAAAGTATCGACCGATACTGATATCTTACAAGTATCAGTGGAATTGAAAGTATCAAGAACGCATCTCTAGTTTGAATATATTTAATTGATTTTCCCCGATCATCCAATAAAATTTTAGTTCACTATATATAAGGTGGTATGTCCTTGAAATTATTGATATTATGTAGAGCTATTTTATTGCAATGTTCGTATATCTGTGTGCACATATATTTACAATTGAGTCTTTTAATATAAAAGTACTCATTTAATTAATTTTCAGGTGGTCGACGATGCTTTTTTTGTTAAAGTTCTTTCCTCAACGTATTTGGCAACGCAATGAAATTCGTAAATATGTAAGTAAATTTCAATTATCTGAAGATAGAATTAGAAAATTAATTATAACTACGTTCTAAAATTCAAGAGTAACCTACGTTTTCTTCTAAGCTCAAAATCAGAAGCGATTAATTACAAATTGAGACAAGTTCGCAAATACTACAACTAAGTAGCAATTGGAATCATCTTTCAGTTCAAGTTGATGTGATTTTATGTGAATAGTTTAAATAAAAGGCCTCGTATTTAAAGTAAAAACTTAGAGGATTTAAAATCGGTGATGAGTAGGTACGTACTTTCCATATTTGGTAAAACAACCTGACCGTGGTTTTCCAAGGTTTAGCTCAGTATTGCCAGATGGATGCTGTGGTGTTACTTTCTGGCATTGCTGGTATTGGATGGATCGATTTGTA
Organism: Lepisma saccharinum; assembly: GCA_022664845.1. Classification (NCBI taxonomy): domain Eukaryota; kingdom Metazoa; phylum Arthropoda; class Insecta; order Zygentoma; family Lepismatidae; genus Lepisma; species Lepisma saccharinum. The sequence continues at coordinate 67,589 of JAGDQP010005290.1, forward strand.
TTTTATGAATAGCATTCATATCTAATATTTGTCATTTAATATCATTGGAATCATCATTATCAGCGTCATCACATCCTGAATAAGGACAAGTTTGGTACTTTGGCCTTCAGACAGTGAAGTTATACCTTCCTTAGTATTTAAGGAATGCCGAATGGATATTTATTTACACTGATACTGTTTATGTGAATATATTGACCATTTCCCTAAAAATTCATTATTTTGTCAATCATAACCTCCACTTTTAACCACTTTACTAAAAGATTGTTTAAAAAAAAAAAGATTTATCTGTAGTTCACAAGCAAATTGAAGGAAAATATGTAAATCATAAGCACGAAAGCAAAAGGTAGAAAATATAAACACAAAATACATTTGTAATGAGCAACATTTTTTATTGAAGAAATTATTGAATACATGCACATATTGCAAATTAGCTCTAATATACCATACGTTTGATGATATCGTTCTAATCCAAACCAACATTTTTTTTCAAGGAAGTTTAATGCTACGACACACAAGAACAATTACCCAATCCTCTTGGCCCAGATATAATTTAAGAGTGTGTACCAACAGTTACATGCTAAATTAACAGTGGCTGCTATTTCTCAGGAAATGAATACTAACAATAATATAAATCTAGAACACTAAATTGTTCTTTTGGAGATATATTTAAACAAATGTTGGCTGAAGTTGTACAGATGTGTTAGACAAATATTCAAAGAACAATTTATGTCAATTTTCTGCATGTAATATACGTTTATTACAGTCAGTTATGACTAAGGATTTTGACAAAAAATGTATTTGTATTGTGTAATTGGTAGAAAGAAAAGTTACCCTTACTCAACCGTTAATACAATATAATTAACGTTTTGTATTTCCATATACTTTCAGAAAAACTATTTCAATTTAGGATAAGTTTTCACGCAACCGTGCGTTGCTTGTTTTACTTAGGATTTTGTGAGTAGCCAACTGAAACACGTCTTTAAATACGTGTTCTACGTGTAACACGAGTTTAATTGACTACTCACTGAAATCACAAGCGAAGTACTTGACGAGCGCCTGCAAGGAAATTTGGTCTTACTGTCACCAGCGGAGTGATAGAGAATACATATAACTATTGCATAAATCAAACCTATATATTGTGATGGAATAACACGCACTTAATAAACAATACTGTTGTATCCAATTTGTCATGACAAATTAGAAAGCTAATCTATTAAAGAATAAATTGAATATGAAAGATCAACTGTTTCTTTTTATTTTAAACCTTGGCCATATTTAAAATAAATATTAAGCCCCAAGTTACTAGGTTCAGCGGCTAGTTTGAGTTAGTGGGTAATAGAGTGCTGTAAACAGAATTACATTTTTCGTTAAATTTTCATAGTATACAACTATATTATGTATTAGCACTTTTTTTGGTTTCTCTTAACAATAACACAGGTCAACAGAGTTTCGGCAACATGCATGAAAGTAGGTGTTTCTAATTGTATTTAGAGACTAAATTCAAATACCATTGCGAAAATGTTCATTCACGCATATTTTTTTCTGTTATTTTGTCTTAACTGGTATTTAGCTGTAGCCTAGACCAAGTAATCGAGAAATAAAATGGGCATTCCTATTTAAATAACGAAGTGTTCGTGCACTATGAGGTACAGAGTGCTTATGGCATGTCCTATGTCCGCCTCCAGTTCCCTGAACGTGATGTACCTGTTGTCCTGAATAAGCCGCTCCACTCTTGAACTGTTCACTGGTGTTGTCAGTCACTTTCCTTCCAGAATTGGTTCCCTACGCCGTTGATTTGCGGCTACTTTTCCAACCTTCCACCCAGTTGTATACGGTTTTCCGTGACGGTGCGCACTCTAATGTGAATTTCCGCTGTCTTTACACAGAAACCACGTTGTCCAGGGATGTCCTCGCTGATCACTTTCCATGTCATCTGCTTACGTACTTACAGCTGTTGGGGAAATGTGCTGCAGGGTACATGGAATACACGTCTCTGTATTGTTCTTCCACCTGAAGGCAGACCTAAGTACTACTTCCTTCCAACTTTCAGGACGAGCTGAATGGTGGACCCTGAAAGAAGGAAAAGTAAAGCGTAAATCAATATGGAACGCTCCTCGAGTGTATATATATATATATATATATATATATATATATATATATATATATATTACAAACCTGAAATATTATTATAAATTCTTCAGTGTGTGGTTGAAATGAAAGAAGCAGGAAAGAGAAGGAAGGAAGGAGATGTTATTGGTATCTTTTATTGAATTCCATTTATTATTTTTTCTGGAACTCGTTGTTGATTGCTCTTGTTCTGAACGTATACTGATTGTTTGGTGTAGAAACACACGACTGTATAAGCTGGTGCTTTGACATTATATGGAAACCGTTTCTTATACTGCTAAGAATAAAATTAAACTAAAAATAAAAATATAAAGATATACTGGAATATTTGGTAGAAATTAAAACATAATATTGAAATTATATTTGTTTAATATTTATAACGTCATACGAATAGCATATCGAAATGAAATATTATCGTTTAAATTCAATTCACGCATATTAAAATATAAAACAGAAATATTACGCACAGCGCAAAGTGAAAACATTATACAAAATAAACCACAATATAAATGATTAATATCTTGAATAAAATTACAGTGATACATTTTAAAATTTCTTTGTATAAAAGCATTGATAGGATTTGGCACTACATTTACGAAACTGTCAAAATAATAACCTTTATGAAATTGGTCTATGTATACGGCCACCCAGTGGGTTCAGCGTGAATTTGCTTTATCCAGTTTGATGGTAAGTCCAGCAGGACATTTTAGAGTTAAAGGCAATCTATCAATAGGATAAATTCCAACAAACGTTTTAACTATTCCCTCGTCGTGCAATATTATTCTTAGAATAGTATTATTCCCCATTGTACAATTGGACATTAATTGTAACTAGTTTTTAAGCAAACTATTTTTTGTTCATTTTTTTTTATTAAAAACTTGTCTAATAAGCACACAGATGCAATGTATTGGTCACTTTCTAGCATTAATGTCACTGAGTTTTTTTTTGTTTAAAACACTAAATAGTATTGTTATAAAACATGTAAACTAATGTATAGAGATTTAGTTTAAACATCTACACTCATACTTTGACATGTACTGTGCACGTTTACAGTTATACAACTGTACACTTAATCACACCATTTTTATTCACTATTTTCTGTTCACTTGTTCATAAGCGAATAAATCCAGGGGATTGACCACTTTTTACCATTAATGTCAAAGTCTCTTATTTGTTACTGTTAACAGTTTGTTATATAACACATGTAAACTAGTGTATGGAGATTTACACATAAAAAATATTAACTTTATTAATCATGATCAAATAACGAGTTCGTTAAACAGAAATGTTCTTTATTGAATGACTACAGTTGTAATAATGTAGAAGAAACTCAAACGTTTGATCGTTTTATTTACTTTTATGTCTTTGTCTAATTGAAGTAGACTATCAAATTGTGCGTAAACAATACAAGTAATCAATTGTGAAAGAGGTTCAGAAAACACTAATTTTAAGTTAATTTGTGAATCCTTAACACATCTTATGTTGCGTTATCGATAGTGCTATTAGGCAACAGAATAAAGTTGCATAAAGTGTATAACTTTGCATATTCATCTCTTGTAATACCATGGCCCTCATTTTGATAAAATATTCCTGTTCACGAAAATAGTGTATGCTACATTCTAATAAATATTTTTTTATTAAAATTTGGTATCAGAGGAATTGCAGGAATTGCTTTTCCAACCAAATTTTGTGTTGCTTTTCCAATATATACACACTTAAAAATTAACACACATATAATCAATTACTTTCCAAAATTATTATTATTATTATTATTAGAAACAGTATTACGTACACCCTGAGAAATAAAAACTTATCACCGCGCGGCCAGGTCATGCATTCTGAAATGCAATACTACTAACCATAATTGCATTCGACGTTAACAAAAACATTTAAGATTTCAAATATATAGAACTCAAAAAAACTTGGCACGGTCAATACTTTCAGCATTTAATTATAACAAACATTATTATTATTTTAGTACGGCGAAATTATGTACAACTCGGACTGGTTCAATCATACACTTTCAAAAAAATTGATGAATCGGGCGGCCAGATGACACATTTCGAACATTAAACATTTAAATAACAATACTATTATTATTACAACTGGAATAATACTAACAATAACACATAATATATCAATAATACATACGCAAATCAAACAATAATAGCGTCTACAGCTATAGCTGTAATTATAGTAGGCATAGCACTAGTATCAACAATACATACAAATAATAAAAAATACCAAAACTATGTCACAGGCGAATAACAGTACATTCAACAAAGGTGAGGCGATACACTACTTGTCATGCATTGCTCTACAACATATGAATCGTTTTTTTTTATTCTTTTGTTTTTTGTAAAAGTTTGTTTTGTAAAAGGCATGTAAAGTTTTTGGCACAAATGGAGTTAACAATATTACCTACTATCTGTTATGCTTAGACGCACGTTATGTGAGAAAACTGCACGTTTCAAGCTGTTGCGTGCGCTTGGTATGTTGGTAATATATATATATATAAGTTTTTAGGAGAAACTACACATGTCATCGAACTGTGGTGTAGTTTTTCTTAGTGAAATTAAATTTTCTCTTTTTGATAATTGTATAAATGCATTAGGAAATGTAATAAAATTAGTGAACAAACGCATGTAGAGGTTATATAAGTCAGGTAAGCTATTTTTATTACACATACGATTAATCCGTGTTTTAACAAGATGATGTTCCTGTCGCAAGTCTAAACACTGTCATATTGCTCACATAAAACATTAGTGCATAATCATATGCTATCATTCTATTTGTATACGCCTATTTTATACTATTATCATGTTACCACATCTCAGATTTTTTTTAAATATGGTGTAGAACAGTTTTTCTCATTGTTCTAAAAAGTTGATTATCCTGACTTTTTTTAAAGAAATGATTCATATAAAGTATGAGTTAAATATTCTAATGTAACAGGTTCATTTTACGCTTAAATGAGGTATATCATTAACCTCTTGAATTTTGGGAAAAAGTTTTATTGAAAGCAAATATATTTTCTTCCTGGTTCAAACGTGAGTAGTTGCCTCTGCTGAAATTTGAGCAACCCTCTATATTTAATTATCAGAAAAAAATAAAGGAGTTTCGCTTGTTCGTAAACTTCCAATTCTGGTAAATGTTTCGTACACTACCAATTTAGATAATCATTTGATATGCGAATGCGTAGTTCGTGTAGTGCTTTGGATAAGAAAATTATAGCTTAGATACGTGTACAAGAACAAAAATAACAAATGTATCCAGAGTTATCTAATGTCAATACCTTCAAATTACTTTAAGAATGGAATAAACACATATATGTATTTGGAGAGTATGTTCAATATTCCATGAACAGGATATTGCATGATCTAATGTTTACCTATAATAGGTAGATATCATTCATGAGTCAGTATTCCACTCTTTTGCATGCAATGTATAGTGGTTTATTCATTCGGACTATATTTACTTCGGTTTTCAAGATTGGAACGACAGATAAGAAACTGTGAAAGTAAACGTGTCACTTAAATTACAAAGTTTATGATCTGTGGAGTACGTTTTAAGTTTTTGATAATCTTTCAACTAATGCTACAAGAAAAGTTATATTTCATTGAAATTCTAAGGATTCAAATTAGAGGATATCGTTTCTCAAGGTATGAGTATGCATGTCGCGAAACAGGAATATATAATTTCCAACGAAATCATTATTATGTAGGGTGAAAATTGTAACAATTTAAAAAAAATATTATAAATTATATTATCTTTGCCTTGTCGCTAATAACGTTAAAAAGATTCTATTATATTATCAAGCAAGGAGTTTACGTTTTGAGAAATGTAGTTCTGCTAAAAGGAGGCAAGCATAAGTTTGAGAGTCGGCGTGACCCTCGATTTATCTACGTGGTCGGCGTGAGTCTTAGATGCGTAAATATCATAAATAAAAATCAAATGGATATCCAATTGGTTGGACTGAAAACAAGTTCTGAGAGAGCCTACGATTTAACTAATGAATGTAAATGCTGAATATTTTCAGATTTGATATAAAATTACAAGTAGTGGGACAACAAATTAACACATACTAAATTGTCAGAATATTAGGGCTGCTAAGGCATCGACTGTCCTACGGATTACTTACGGACAAACCACCAAGCAGGGCTAATAATCATCTTGTCTGAAGGGAACCTTAGCTCCGCCACGAACATCCATTAGCTGCGCCTGTTCAGAGCTTTCGTGACTGTTTGTGTGTGAATATCATCTAATTTATTTCTAGAATTCCTCAAATTTTAAAGCGCTGTCAGTGGCCTTGGCTGAAGATAAAACTATTACCGGTACGAAACGTAGTCACCGTAAACGCCGAAAGGAGAATGCAGAGGTAGCGCTCTGCATATTCTCGACCTATAGCACTCCCACGCTCGACCACCTTTACCTTTCAAAGGTTCCTAGTAGTGCCAAAGACACTCTAATAATCCTCATTTGATAGGAGGCTAAGTGTACCTCGAAGCCGCGGGAGAACACTGCAAAATAATAATCCAGTATCCTGGATGGGATTTTAATTCAGGCCGCACGATTGGTACTCAGGCACGCGAACACCAAAACCACGGTATCTCGGCTTAAGATAATATAAGATTTGATCTATCGAAAATATTTTACTTTTAATTGTTTTTGTATGATGTAATAATATTTTACATGTGCAATACATGTTTAATTTCCGTTATGTTGATGAGTTTCCTTTCTTCAATAGATATTGTTCAAATTAGAAAAATGACTTAGGAATAGTAAACAGTACAGCTTACGAATCCGCCTTAATAAATACTGTTTTCTCTATTATACAATGGGACTTATAAAAATAAATTACACACTAACATCTGTTGAAAGGAGCAAATTTTTGTTCTAGAACATTCGGAAAATTGTTCCTTTTCAATACATTACCTATTTACGTATTGTTTTGAGAACTTATTTTTCAAAGCCAGCGAAAATTAGCAGCCATTAAATAGTGGTAGATGTTTACACTTACCAAGGTGATGCGTTTTTCTTATCGGAAAGGAATTGCGAAAGATAAAATATACAACATGTTGTACTGTTATTTTCTCTTTCCTTTATTGCCGTATGATCATTAAATTATTTCTAGATGTTCTGGAATAAAAACCCTTACTAATGTGTTAGAAAATAATGAAATGAACACAATAATCCTAATATATCAATTTGTGTGTACAAAGCGCTTTTGGAAATGGATTACGCATAAACACTTCATCATTATTGGGCATTGTGTATTTGTCTCTCACATCCAAAAGGAATATAGATAAATAAATAATAAGTAAACATTAAATATTTGCGGTCGATAATGAATCTAAAGTCTGAACACCTTGGCATATAAGTTTCATCTTGTCAAAATACGATATAAACTACCGTGTACTATAATCTAACTTGATCTTATTCTTTATATATAGATAGAACTTGAAAGAACGCGTAAAAGTCAAGTTATTATTAATTATGTGCGGTCTGGATTAATATTAGGGAACGTATATATTAGTTGTCTTCTAAAATTTATTTTTTGGAACATCTAAAAAATCGCTTTTTAAATATAATTGTATTTATCGCGTAAATTTAGTCTCTTAGTTAGATCAAGTCTACGTAACAAAATCGTTTTTAAGATCATATATTACACTAAACATCAATCACACTAAAATGGCTCGGTTCTATGAATGGAAACAGAAAAATATTGGAAAGCAGCTTTTGGTTGTATGTTAGACATCTTTTGAAGTGAATGTAGGAAACATCCCAATAATCGGAGCTATGCTCAATTGACAATTTGAATTGTCATAGAATTTCAGTTAAAATTTTAGTTGCTAAAACGCATGTTTAGCAGACTTCAGATGACTTTGCATCCTATTAACAATCGAGAATCAATCGATTCAAGAAATATGTATATTTATTCGGATTGATGTTAAAAGAATAAGAAGTGTTTGAAACTAGCTCCTGTACATAATGTTTGGAAAGTGTTAAATACGTATCTCAGAAAAAGCAATAGGAGTCTGGTCGCAATCTGACAAGTGACGAAGAGTTACTCATCGTGGAAACTATTCTTTTCGTGAGTTGATATCATGCTACTGAACCACCGAATAACTCAAAGAGTGAACTGACGCAGGGACTCTATTTTAATACCTGGAAGATATGCAGGTTTGAAATAAAGGAGTGAGAAACCTTTTGGCAGATAAATCGAGAAATGAAAGCAAGAGGCCACTTGGATTAATTATTCAAATCTTGGAACCAAATTTAATAAATAATCAAAACAATCCAGACGTCAAGGGAAAGCAGTATACTAATTGAATACCAAACTTTGATATTCATTCAATATCCTAGCTATACCTTTCCAATAAACTAATCCAATGAGTACGAACAAAATAAACAATATCCTCTAAAAATATCATTTCAAATAGGTTACCGCTGAGATGAGTAACTGACTACTGTACATAGAAAAATATATTAATGCAGAACTGGAAAGTACTTTCTCAAAGCGATTGCTTAATATAACAAACTAAAGATTACAGAAACACGGCACTGATTTGCTATAATCCACTTTAACCCCCTTTTAACATGTCCAAGTAAGTGATAATGAATAACTTTATTCAGTTCAGTATTTTAATTCACTGTTTTTAGTCTGTGCGAGAACGTAAATTGGACGAATTGTATAAAGTTTAGATTCAATTTTAGTAACTTGAGCGAGCACGAATTTGTTCAGTTCGACTTTACAAGCGTGCGAAAGAAACATGAACCAGTCTATTTATTCTCCCATGACGAATACTGTGTTTAAAGATATAGTGTAACATTAAATGAAATGTTTGATTTGTTTCAATAGTGGTACGAACGTAACAAACGTTTAAGTAGTTGAGAAAGTCGTTTATAGTCTACTATTTGTTATACATTGTATTTTGTTGCTTGTGAAATGAAATTGACATGTGATTCTATGGAATGTAAATATTAATGGTTTGTATTTGTAGCTACATGAGTTTATAGATAACTTAACCTAGCCTTACTGTGGTTAGTCAGCGTCACTAGCGAGGGCATCCTGTAGCATACGCATGACTGAGATAAGTGCGTGCACTGCCACATTAGGATTGACGGCTTCATCTCATTGTCGAAGGATACAAGTTAGTTTTGAGAAGGAGTCGTATCACTCAGACTGATCACCTTGTCATCACCATAGTCGTGTTCTTTCATTCTATAATACTACTTCATTCATTCTGTCATGCCTGGTAATGAGAAAATGTCTGGCAAGCATCAACTACCACCAACCGTCCAACGTCAATCTTCAAATTCATCTGCAGCTGCAAAATTCCCTTCAGTAGGAACCATTGCCAAGCAAGAACGTCACACTGACTGCTCATCTTATAAATTCAGTTCACGATGTCGTTCAGTTTCACATATACAAGGCAGTTCAAAATCACCTCCTAACAAAAAGCCAGAACGTCAAGATTCCGATACTGGCTCAGATATGCAAATGAAAATGTCTGCCTCTGAAGAAGCCAATTACCAATCTTCAGTCACTTCTTCAATAACGAATGTCTCCCTTCTGACAAACTTTAATACTTAGCTGCAGGCTCCAAAATAATTTCTTCAAAAGCTACCCAAGTATGTTGCACGAGACTCCATCACCCGAATTATACCAACTAGAAATGGAACCATAATACAATCTCCTGACATTAATTTCCATAATACTATCCGCAATGAGTTCAGTTTAAAATATTTGTAACTCAAGCAACACTTACCCGTCGGGATAACAAACAAATTAAACAAAAACCACCACCAAGAAGCTCACCCTTGCTGTATGTTGTTACCAGAGGAGTGAAACCAGATGTTATAAACTTTGAAGCATAACATTAATTGAAGCTTGAAGGTCAAATCAACCATAAATTTATCAGAATTAAAACAAAGGAAGGAACATCAAGTTAGCAAATCATCAACATACAATAGACAATCTTCATCAACATGGCGCCTACATCTACAAAAATCGTTACAGGGTCGAGCCTTCACGTACATCTCCACCAATTCCATTAATCCGCGAAGGCTGTCAGGAATACAATGCTCATCTTACCAAGAATGGTCCACACATCTCGTTATTGCACTGATTCACATCAAACAAAAGAGTTCACAAATTTACAACAACCGCCTAAATGCAACACTTGCCAAAATTTCATCCCACATTCAGTTATAAATGTAAAGCTTGTCCTACGTTATACCCATACACTCCTAGTTATTAAGTTCCTCTCACGATCCCAGGACAACAAACTGCCTAACCACCAATCACCTCAGTCAACCAACCCAAACCCAACCTATCATTCCTCACCCTTAACTTCCAAACCGTCTTTCCTTTCGACAGAGAAAACATCCTCCGAGAATTCCAATGTGTAGCCAAAGAACTTTCAAATTCCATCTTTGAACAACATACTCAGGGCATTACGTTCACTTTTCCATTCAAACGTCGTACATACTTGCTTCATAACCTATAATCATCCATAGCATCATCTCACCCGTCACAAACATTTTTGCGCTGTAGCTATCAATGTTCAGCGAGTACTACACCTGTCTTTCATCACGTCGTGAGTCGCCCCACAACAGGAAGATTATCAATCATCTGTGTTATGTGTTATATGCTGTGACGTGTAAATGCACTTCATCTTCATCGCATCATTGCCGATCGTTTCCAATTGAAATGATTGCAAGCGCAAATCTTATAATAACCATGTTGAAAAGTTCAATAAATCAATAAATAAGGTTTAGATTTCTTCCAAAAACCCAAAGACCATTCACCTCTCCCTAGCATCCAATTTCACCCCAAACCGTCTGGAGAGCGCAAGTTACTTGCGACTAAAAGAAAAAAATAAACAGTAAAAAGTCTTTCATAGTCTACTCTTTGTTATAACTGTATTTTTTTTTGTTCGTTGTGAAATCAAATTAAGCGCAATGACTTGTGATTGTATTGAATGTAAATACTAATGTTTGATATTTGTAACTAGAAAAACTTTATATCGGATATTGTATTTGATAGTTCATAAGGAATAAATACCTATATTTTGATATTTTACTTTTACTCTTCCCTCAAGCTTAGAGGTAAAACATATCAGCACCAGTGCCTGATGCTAAGCACTTAACAGCTCTTTCAAGCGAGTTTTACGAACGTCCCGGTATCTACAACTTGAGACCAGACTTGGGGAACCTATTCAAACGTCTCGTTAGATGCTAAGAACGTCATTTTTACAAAAGAAAAGACCGGAATTTCCTGAGATAGGAGTTCTCAGCCGAGCAGCGACAACATTGAAAACTCCATCCCAGGACACCAAAGATATGTTCTTATTCTGTGCTATATTCTGACAGAATATTACATCGTCTTCCTAGCCCTCACATCACAATCCTTTGATGGGTGCATCCATAATTCTTAGTGAACACCACTTTGGATGTTTGAAAAAAAAACATACTCACTCGTGCTACAACTCCGCCTTCAATCACATTAAATAAGTTAAAAAAAACATTCTAGAGGCATACTTTCCTTAAACAATTCGTACTAAAATCTAAAATAAATGTTTATGTATGACAAAATCGAAAAGCATCGAATGCGCCAATTGAAGTATTGATAAAGTAAA